>PVHP010010357.1:0-47860 GCA_004024765.1 Zapus hudsonius
GGCTCTGCCAACCCATCACAGCTCTTCGGCACTCACCAGGCTGCCTCTGACCCTCCTCCTCTATTACTCTTTGAGGACTCAGCCTCTTTCATCCCCTTTGCTACGTTGCATGCATTTCTTCTCTCAAAAGCACTTTAGTTCTCTTCCTCTTGGTATCCCATCCAGGGCCTCCCTGCAAAGGGCAAGCCTGCTGGAAGGCTTACCTTTCATGCATGGAATGGGAATGTTGGCTTGAGCAGAGTGGCCCCTCTGTGTGGTGCAAACCACGGGCACTGTGGGCCCGCAAAGCCTTTGAGTCGCGTCTGTGTGTGTCTGGATTCTGGATTCCTGGCTGAATAACCATGTGAACGTCTCAGCTCTTCAGCACACCCTGAGCTCTCACAGAAATGTTAGTCCAGACCAAGGGGAACCTCTCAAAACAACACAAAAGGGAAAAAATAAAAACAAATGGCTGGGTTTATATTGTGTAAGCAGGTGCTACTTAGTAATAACTTGCCATTTCTGATATGACTATGAAATAAACTAGAAATTATATTCAAAGACGCTCTCCTCTGGTTCACACAATGCTCTTGGCATGGATATCAATTCAGTAATGCCATGTACCCAGTAGTCGTCTCCTGAGCCCTTGTTTAGTGATGGAAATACCAATTAGCATCTTGTCTCCTCGTTAATTTAAAGAAAAATCCACACACACCTATCATTTCTTCTTTAAAGTGACCGCATCCCAATACTAATGACTGAGAAGAAAAATTATTCTTTTCCCAGATGTGGGTGAATAACCCACTTTAGCTAATCCTAAAGTTCTTTTGGCATCTCTGGATTCATTTCCTTCTACAAAGTCTCAAAATTTCCTGAGAGATGCGTGGGACTCTCCTACCACAGCCATGGTTTGCGACAGGTGGAGTCCTCCATGGGAGACTTGAGAAATGCATGTGTGCATATTTGTGTGTGTGTGTGTGTGTGTGTGTGTGTGTGTGTGTGTGTGTGTGTGTGTGTGTGTGGTTTATTGTGGAAGACATATGGCATTAGTAAACTTTACCAGCCTTTGGGATTAAGGACCTAGGCTTGCTAAAGCACCCACAGGGCTGGGCAGCCCAGACACAGAAAGGATGTTTTCTCAAGAGTAAAGTGAAGGTGCACAGCTTAGCAACACTTGAGGTATGCACATTGACTTCACAGGCTGGGTGGAGTGACCATGACCTTGGTATGTGGAGCAGGTCACTCTCGTTCACTTTGTGCACTGTTTTATTTTCATAAGTCACCACAACCAAGTTGGGCTTGTTTTCTACTTTTTCCCTCCTCCCCTAGGCTCAAGCAGAGAACAGTTTGTATTATGTACTAAGATCACCAGTTACAGAGATCATAGCTCCTTCCCTCAGCTCCAGGCCAGAGCAATTTCTAGCCTAAAGCTGATTTTTTTTTTGTCTCATGTGAAGAAAATGACACCATGGACTCCATTAAACCATGAAGAATTTTCCAGAAGCTGGAGAATGGCTCAGTGGTTAAAGAAGCTTGCAAAGCCTGCTGGTCCCAGTTCAATTCTCCAGTCACACATGTAAAGCAGGTCAAGCATTCCCTACTATGTGCTTGCACGCACACGCACACACGTGCACACACACGCACACAGATAAATAAATTAAAAAATTTTTTGAGCACTTACTATGTGCCAGCACCATAAAGGATACTTACTTACATGATCACATATGTGTATACATATTTTGTTTATTTATTTGCAAGCAGAGAGAGAAAGAGAGAGAGAACGAGAGAGAGAGAGAGAGAGAGAGAGAGAGAGAGAGAGAGAGAGAGAGAGAGAGAGAGAAAGAGCATGAGGGCCTCCAGCCACTGCAAGTGAACTCCAGGTGCATGTACCACTTTGTGCACCTAGCTTTATGTGGGTACTAGGGAATTGAACCTGGGCCCTTAGGCTTTGCAGGCAAGCACCTCAATTGCTGAGTCTATCTATTCTTTTTTCATAGCAGTGAAACTAGCGGATGGATGGAACTCTTCAGTGTGACCCGAGACTGCACTCTGAGCAGCTCAACTTGCCCCAGGATACCTGAGTTAATTAATTCAAGTCTTGTTGTCTGGTGTTGTGGTTTGTTTGCTTGTCTCCTTTCCTGTTGGCCAGGCTTTCTGGGCTCAACTGGTCCAGGATTGAATAGATGTCTTGTCTCCAGTTACAAGCACACAAGCCCCTTTTATACGAAGGCTCCTTTCTTGTCCTGATTCCTCCAAAGCAGAGACACCTGCATGATCAAGCGAGTACTAGGCCACAGGTCCCTGGGGCTGCTTCGTGGGAAGCCCTGTGGAATGGATGCCTGTGTCAACAGGAATTGTCAAGTCCATGGGCTGGAACCTCATAAGCAGGTTAATTGTGATGAAGGTAGAATCCAGAGAAATGATGGCTGGGGTCATGAGGACAAGGGTTTCAGAGAAAGAGCACAGAGTTCAGGGCTAAGGTGAGGCCCAGACAGCCAGGAGAAGATGAAGTCAGCCACACAGGTGTTAGGACAACAGAGGACCTCAGGAAAGCAGCAGGGTGGAATGGGGGCAAGCCATACTGAGTCAGAGAGGGAGGAACACTCAGTCACCATGGAGGGAATCCCTTCTCTAGTGTCCCCAGACTACCATGACAACCCCTAGGTGTCCATCTGTGGGCCTTTCCTGTAAATCTTGACACCATGAATTCAAGATCTCCTTTTGAGCATTACTTCCTACCTGAGGAGGTTCCCTCTAGAAACCTGGGCAAAGGTTTCATGTTCCTCCTCAACTCTTTCATTGACCTTGACATTGACCTTACCTTGGCCTATGTCTCTACAGATGGAGGATCAGAGGAATGCGGGGAACTGCTCTAAAAGAACAAGAGAGCTAGCTCAGAGAATCTGTCATCGTTCCTGTCCTGAGAATCAGGACCCAAGACAGGGAGAGATCTGTTGGCTCTGTAGATTTCTTAGCTCGCCGCCCATCTTGACCTCCATCCATCCAGATCTTGCCAAACTGTGTGACACCAGAAAGACTCAGTGGAGCAATGTGGGCCCATTTCTTGGGATTGCAAGATAACAGAGTTTGTTTACTTTATAATTTCATTATCTATTTAAATTCAGTTTTGAGGCTGTCATGGTCCTTTGCCCTAGATGGCTTCAAATATCAAATTCTAAACTGGGTTTGTCTCTTTCCAAGCCTGTAGTTAGACCTCATATATCTAAGGCTACTTTGATAATTTAAGACAAAGAAAAGTATTTTATAGGGTAGGTATATTGGTTGTCCGGTAGAAAGAATTCAGATATTTTCTAGTTTTACAACTATCAAAAAAATTACATACATATTATTTTGATTTTAATAATGGCCAGATCTGAAAGGGGCTCATCTCCAGGAAGATTCTGGAAGTTCCTGAGCTAGTATCCCATTGGTAACTTAGTTTCTCTTTGTGTACTTATATCATATTGATTGAGTTTTCAGCTCTTGAACAGATGGATAAACAAATATATTACCTGACCTTGAAATACATAAATATATGAAAATCAGCTGATCCATTAGGACTATTTTGTCTTCCATGGATCAGACTTATACTTCAGCAAAGTAAGTCTCTGTCAACATGAACTCCATGACGGGTTAAGATTAAAAGTTGGAAAGAAGAAACCTTTATAAATGGATGAAAGAGAATGCTCTCAAATGCCATTTTCCATTTGCAGGCCTGCAGTGAGCACCTAACAGAGCTAATCACAGTGAAGAAGCAAACAGCAATCAGACACAGGTTGCTAGGTAGATGTGTGTCTAAGGGAAAACCAAGGTTAAACTGTGAACGGGAGGCAGGCCTGGTGGTGCACGTTTATATTCTATCTTGGAAAGCTGAAGCAGGTGGATTGTGTGAGGCCAGCCTGGGTTACATCGCTAATTCTAGGCCATCCTGAGCTGTACAATGAGACTCTGTCACAAGCAAGCAAGCAAACAAAAAGAAACAGCTAAACTTGGCTCCATGCTGCAGAGCCTGGAGGAAGGAAAGGAATGATGGAACCCCAGAGGACACAGGTTGGCTGGAGAAGGGTGACCTCATGTCTGCTTTGGTCCCAAGCTAAAGGTCAGGCACAGAACTTCCCACAACATCCAAAACACCTGCCTCTTGAACTTTTTATAACCACCTCCATGAGTCACAGCCTAAGCCCAATAAACAAGCCCTTGAAACCCAAAGTCTTTAATTCATTTTGGCCACAAGACAGTCTAGTCTTCTCTACCAGTTCCGTGTGACATTGGCAAAATGTCACCGTCACACTACAGTGTCGCCATCACTTTCACTAGAGCCTTTGACACTTACTACCTGCGCTTCTCAGGGATGTTTGCTTACCTCTCTTGTTGCTAAGTTCTTCATCGTACAATGGGTCCGGCGGACGGTTAGAAGACTTAGGAGATAACCTGCTCAACTGATATGTCTGGCATGTCGCTTCACACATGAAAAGCTTCGGTACAGGGTGGCATGATTACCAGTATCCCATACTAGTATCTCTGACAGTCTTGTCTTCCTGCCTTAACCCATCACCAAACACCAGTTGGCCTAAAACAACAGAAACCCATTCTCTTACAGCTCTGGAGATAAGAACTCCATGGCCAAGGTATTAGTTAGCAGGCTCTTGCTCCAGACACTGAAGAGGGTTGGTGCCTCTCCCCCTGCTCCTCACTGCTCCCTGATGGAAGTGTCCTCATTACTCCCACACCTGCAGCCCCTTCATCTCCTGCCTTTGAGTGTCTTCTCCTCATCTGTAGTTTAAGAGAAAATTCATGGATTTTGAACCTTCCATAATGCCACCTGGTTTCATCAGGGGCTCTTTCCCTCAACTATAAAGACCCTTATTGCACACGAATGGGCATTTAGTGTGTAACACTGTTCTATTACTGGCATCATGGGTTCATCAGCAGACGCCCTGGCCCCTGGGACCTTGGAACGTGACTGTATCTGGAGTCACAGTCATGAAGTTGAAAGGAGGCCTCTGTAGGATGGGTGCTAAGCCACAGTGACAGGTGCTCCTGTGAAAAGAGGAAGTTTGGACACAGAGAGAACCAAGGGCTGATTCACAGGAAAGGAGATGTGAAAACAATAGCAAAAGTGATCTCCGCCAGTCAAGAAGAAGGGACAGACAAAAGCAAACTCTCCTCCAAGACTCTGGCCTTCCACACACATGGAGACAACTTTCTCTTGTCTAAGCTCCCTATCTGAGGTGTCTTTTTAAGCTGGCTGTTATAAGTGGATACCACGCACACAGTAATGATTTACCTGCTTGCTTCAGGTATGTCTGGTCATCAGTTTGCATGCTGAGTTTCTGGCCTATGGTGCTGAAACCTTGAGTTCCTTGTTGAAACAAAGTGGCAGGCAGACAAATTGTGAATGATATGGTCGTGACTCCTACAGTTACTGGGAAACTTAGGGAGTATATAGAATTTGGATTAAAGAGTGTCAGGAATTAGTTTTTCTCCCTCTCTCCTTTTCCTTCCCTTCCTCCCTTTCTCACTTCTTCCCTTCCTTCCCCTCCTTCTCTCTTTCTCTCTCTCTCTCTCTCCCTTACTTTTTCTTCCCCCTCTGACCTGCTTCAAGGTCAAAACAAGGGTTACATGATTCACTGTTCAAATCCTTTTGTAACTGTGGATCAAATTCTCAGTCACTGATATCCACCTGCTGCTTGTACTTGTCACTGAAGAAAGCAAGAAGAACAGACAGGACTCTCTATGGATAACACAAAAGCACCGTGCTTCAAGTGCCTTGACTGGAATATCTTGGTCAGTTCTATAAACTCCACAGGGCTGTGTATGTCTCCTCCATCCCCCTATCCCAAGGAGCTCTGCAGAGTACAAGACACCGGGATGTAATCAATAAACTATCTTTAATGAAGGAACCATCCTTCTTTGGGAAACATGTTGGTTGTTTAGTCAATAGTGATGGTAGGAAATGTCTTTTAGGAAAATTCAAAGTAGAAAATAAAAACAAAACTCAGGTTCCATAGACCATGCTGTCTTGGGTGGAAAAAATACAAATAAGTGTAATCAGGGTGCAAACAGAAGGGGCTGGTGATGGAGCTCAGTGGTAGAGCATTTGCTTAGTTTTAGCCAAATAACTTAGCAAATAAACATATAAAGGTTTGAGCAGACAGAAGAAGCTGGGAAATAAAATTGAAAATTATAAAGCAGTTCACACTGAGCAGAAGTTCAATATATTTGTTGCAGCCAACACAATAGCACATTTGGAATCTTAGGGAGTTGCTAAAAGAGACAGAAGATCATAGCCATTATTAGGAAAAGTTCTAGGAAACAAATTTGGAAGCAGACTTTGAAGAAGGTGAGTGTTCTCAGTTTGCATAGAGAAGTATAAAATTGATATGTGAGCAAGCCCCTGAAATTCAACTGAAGTTGAACTCATGTAGCATAGAAACATTTGAACATAAAAACATGTTAGAGACGATGCATCTATGTCCTAAGCGCACATTAAACCTAACACACTGCTTCACTTCTGTAAATAGAACCTTGAGTCCTGCTAGAAGGAAGGCTGGTTCCGTCACAGCTTCCTAAAGTCAAATTACTGTGCTTGCCCACACAAGCCTACTTAGGAGTTGCTCCCAAGCTAAACACCTGTGAGTGAGATGTTGAGGAAGTCATAATAAATAAACGATTTTACTGCACCTCAGGGAAATACACTTATAATTTTACCCCTGCCTGAATTATGAGCCGGTCATTGTGATAGCTTAGACACGGTTTCCTGTCTAATCACAGGTTTGTCTGTGAACATTAGGCAAAGTAGAGCAACAAGCCAATCAATAATGCTAAGAGGAGAAAGAACAAAAAAGCAACCTTTTTCTTCCTAAAGGCAGGAGGGGCACCTACCAAGACTGTGTGATTTAGACTCACAGTTCTGACCCCCTTTGAAGCCCTGTATATTGACTAAATAAATAACATGGTTTGCATGCATTTCTTTGAACTAGTGTGGTATTATTATAGTTGGAAAGCTATTTTTTTATTTTCTTACAAGGAGAGAGAGAGAGAGAGGGGGAGAGAAAGAGAGAGAGAGAGAGAGAGAGAGAGAGAGAGAGAGAGAGAGACTACCAGAGCCTCCCACCACTGCAATTGAACTTGAGATGCGAGTGCCATGTCATTCTGTGCATTTGGCTCTATGCGGATAGAAGAGAATCGAACTTGGGCGGTCCAGCTTTGCAAGCAAGCACCTTTAACAACCTAACCATCTTTTCAGCGCTATACTTTGTTAATTAAAAATGTACCTACAAATATTGCTGACCTCAAAGATAACAGGAAGGTCATCCTTTGTAGATCAGGAAGCATATATGTGTGTGTATGCAAATGCAAGTTGGTTAAGCAGTGTAAATGTCTTAAAGGTTTTAAAAAGTATATTTTAGTTTATTTATTTGCAAGGAGAGAGAGAGAGAATGGGTATATCAGGGTCTTTGACATTGCAAAGGAATTCCAGATGCATGCACCCCTTTGTGCATCTGGCTTTACATGGGTACTGAGAAACTGAACCCGGGTCATTAGGCTTTGCAGGCAATCGTCTTAAATACTGAGTCATCTCTCCAGCTGAAAAGGTGCTTTTTCTAAAAATAAGTATTTATGAGTATAGGTGCATACAGGTCACCTCCCCTTTCAAATATGTAGAATATTTTAAAGTGGAAGTTAAAGGAGAGAGTGATGATGGGTCATCCCATGACAATGAAATTACAACCCAAAGTGGGAGATTCACAGGTATTTGTGGAGGTCCCATGCCCAAGGTTACCTTCCTTGTTGTTTGGTGTTCACCACCCTGGTCACTAGGCTAGCTTGCCTGTGAGTTTCCAGGGATTCTCCTGTCTCTGCCTCTCATCTCGTCACAGGAGTGCTTGGATGAACCATGCCCACCCCAGCATCTTGATTTATACAGTTCCTGGGCACCCCAATTCAGATCATCATGGTTGTGTAGCTAACACTTTTCACATTGAACCCTCCCCTCAGCCCTTCCAAGGTATTTGTGGGGCGCTGGGTGTGTTCACTAAAAACCGTGTTTCTGGCACAATGTGGTCTTTCAGCTGGAAAAGCTTGGAGACCCCGAGCTACATGATTTCTTGGGCTTGTATTGACAGTCATGACTTCTTCGGTTGTCAGGATTAAGGAGCAGCTCAGTAGCTTTGACATATTTATCTGTCTTTATGATTGATGTTCGTCATGGTGACCAGCCCCGTGATGAGGCTCGCCTCATCCATCATCAACGACAGCTGTCAGTTCACTCAGGCTACCACAGCTTGGAAACCATGAAGCTAAAACATGGGCGATCACGAAAATGAAGTCATCTGTTACTTTGCTACAAGAGCCGGACAGTACATCGTGGCTGACGTACAGTAACAGTTAGGTGGGTGGTTTCACAGTTTAGTGCTCATAGATGTAACATATGTGTAAGCTATTTTTCATTTCCTGAAAATAATCCTAAATAGGGCTAGAAAGATGAACCCTTAGAAATTAAAAGAAAGGGCTGGAGAGATAGCTCAGTAGTTAAAGGCTCTTGCTTGCAAAGTCTGATGGCCTGCGTTGGATTCCCCAGTACCCATGTAAAGCCAGATGCATAAAGTGGTGCATGGGTCTGGAGTTCATTTGCAGTGACAAGAGGTCCTGATGCACTCCATTCTTTCTCTCTCCCTCTCTCTCCTTGCAAATACACAAAGTATTCTAAAATAGAAATTAAAGGAGAGAGAGATGATAGCTTGTCCCATGACGATGAAATTATAACCCAAAGGTGGAAACTTCAAATCTCAGAAAATGCGAAGAAGAGAAGACAGAGAGATGTATGTGTTCTCAACTCACTCGTTCAGATTAATCATTTTGCTGGGCAGAAAGAGCATGTGATTAAAGGATTATCTCCAAAAACACTGGAGAAAAGGCATTGCCAGAGGTCGTTCTATTCATTTATTTAATTTTGTAAAGTCAGCTAATTTTGAGAAAGCCAGTACTGCAAGAAAGTACTAAAAATGTTGGCCTAATTAAAAATAGCCACAAATAGGAACCTATACTTAGAACAACAACAACAAAAAGAATAATTAAAAAAAAATTGTGACTGTGGAATCAAAGATCTCTGACCCAGACAAATGGTAAAACACTTAAGTTGAGATGCAAACATGGAGAAACATAGGATTAGAATTTAAACGACTTCTTAGAAACCTCTGATTACCATAACTAATTTAAAAAACAGTAGTGGTTGGAAGATTATTTAAATTGTATGCCTGAAGTAGGGTCAATGAATAACTGCCACACAATAGAACCACTTTCTGCTGATGTGTATTCCAGAGAAGTTTGGATTCTGGCACTTTGGAAGGAGGGCTTGCCCCAGAGCTGGGCACACCGCCCTTCCCTAGGAGCAGCAGAGCACAGCTCACAGAGGGCAGGGGAAGGATGTGCCCAGCTCAGTGAATCGGATGAAGCAGAACTGACTGATATAGTTTGGGACAAGGAAGGATGTGAGGCCGGGCACAAGGAGGAAAAGCAAGAGTCACCAGGGACAGGGAAGGGGCCGAGAAGAGAAAAGAGCAGAGACTGTCCCAGAAAGGGTTCTCAGTGAGGCTCCATGAGATTTCTCTGGAGCTTGCTTTTGGGCTCAGAGTTTTCCCTCTTTCCTTCTTCCCTCCCTCCTTCCTTCCCACCTTTCTTTTTTATTTCTTTCCTTCCTTTCTCCCTCCTTCCCTTCCTTTCTTCTTCCTTCCTTTTTTCCTCCCTCCCTCTTCAACTTCTTGTTGCTGGATAAAATACCTGACAAGAAGCAATTTAAGGAAGGAAGTATTTCTTTCAGCTTACAATTCCAGGTTACCATCCATCGTGGTGGGGATGGTGTGATGGCAGGAGCTTGGGGCAGCTGGTCACATCCAGCACAGTGGGGAAGCAGAGTGATGGATGGTGAGGCTCAGCTCACCTTCTCCTTGTTCACAGCCCATGGAGTGGTGTGGCCCTTGTTAACCTAATCAAGATAATCCCTCCCAGGTGCTTCTTGGTCCTATCAAGTTGTCAGTCAATAGAAACTCACACTTTCCTTCTTTCTTTTTCAGTTATGTATTTGCTCTTTCAGACAGGGTGTCTCTGTGATCCACATTGGCCTTGGACTCATTAGCAAGGATCAGTCAAATTATAGCACTGCAAAAGGACTGTCTCAAAAGTTATTGACACTTCACATTTGGGATACATAGGGCAACATGGATTATATTTACCCTTGGTGGTTGGTGTCTACATTTCCTCTGCTGGCCCAGGGGACTGCTCCCCCAACCCATTCCCAAGTCTATGTACCCTAAGCGGCTTTATCCTGACCCGCACAGTCCCATACAGTGGTGGATATTGAATTTAAATTTAAATTACCTGAAATAAAATTTCAATTTCTCTTCACTCACGTTGGGCACCATGCAAGTGATAATGGCCACAGATGATTGGTGACTTTGATACTGAGCTTCCAAATGTACACTATGCCCATCTTCGCACAATTGGACCAAGCAAGGGAGTGTCCTGAACTCAGTCTATCCCACGTGACTGGCCACAGTGAGTAGTTGGGGAAAGGACCTTTGTTTCCATTCAGGTCAATATGAACCAGACCTGTGACTTTGAGAAGGGTTGAGAGGGAGAAGAGAGATCAGAGATCAGAGAGGATGCATCCTCTCTTCGGGACACAGCGTGAGCACTGTGCATGCAGAGCAAGTGTCCATGTACTGAGAGAAACCCCATCATGGTGATTTGGGTCCTTAAACCAGCAGTGACTGAAGACTGCATACATGTAAGTTATAATGTAAGGCCCATCTCCCTCTCTTCTGTAGTGTGACGGAAGGAGTATTGATTCCAAGCAGAATTTAAGAGAAAACAACTGAGAATCAGTGTGGTGTCTCTTTGATGTCACCTGTCAGACACACAAGTCACTCTGAGGATATAAAGTATGCTTTCTGTGAAATTTTTATTGGAATTCAAAGATGAGAGTGATATGCAATTATATAAATAAAATGTATGATATTGTCATTTAGCAAACACAAACTGTCTAAATTCATGGTTATTTTCTGAAAAGCTATTAGGAAATCAGTGGGAGAGGATCAATAATTGATAGCTCCTTGGAATTCTTTAATATCACATATATTTATGTCAATTTATAAACTGTAGAGAAGGCAATACAATCATCAGTGATCTGAGTTCTCCAGATACACTTTATTAATGCATAGTATTGCATAGTCATTTATTACACAGCTAAAAGTGCATGTGGTTGTGGTGATGTCTACAATAGGTGGTCCTTTTATTGTAAATAATGCATTCATTCATTCATTCATCCATCCATTCATTCATGTGTTCTGGATTGGACCTAGGGCCTTGCCCATGCTAGGCAACCATTCTGACACTGATCTCTCTCCTCACCTCTCTTTATGAATTTGTAAATTTTGAGACCGGGTATCATCAAGTTATATAAGCTAGCTTTGTATTCACTTTGTAGTTCAGGCAGGTCTTGAACTTGCCACCTCCTGCCTTAGTCTCTAGAGTAGCTGCTTGGATTACTGGCCTGTACCACCAGGCCCAATTTGAGTCATATTTTTTAGAATAATGTAGAAAAGAAATTGAATATCACTACGATTTTGGAGTATTCTGTTTAATTCTTCTTTTCTTTCTTTTTTTTTTACTTTCAATTTTGTACCTAAAATGAGCTGCTTTGTTAGGCATAAGAAATGGTTAAAAGATGTGAAATGAATTGGTGGAGAAAATATAAAGAACCAGTGACCATTAAATAAAATACACTTGCATTTCAGTGTAGAACTTTTTCTCTACTTCTTCCAAACATCTGTAATGCAGCTAGGAGAATCCCTGTGCCCTGGGGTCGAGTTTAGTGCTCCACTATTCTTGGAATAGCCTCAGTTAAAAAAAAAAGCCGAGTGCATCATACCCATGATATTTCCATAATAAAACATAGTTAACAGAAAGGAAAATGCCAGGAAAACAGATTTGTTTCCAAAGTTGGCAGGAGGTGGAATGGGGTACCCGGACATGCTTTTTCACACAGTTCACAAAAGCCTGTTTTATGTCACATTCTCTGCACAGAGCAGCAGGTAGGAGACAGCACACTTGCAGGAAGGGTCCCACAGGAACCAGTATGGAGAGGCTCAAAAAACATTCAGAGTCAACATTCGGACAATGATCAGGGAAAAGAAAGAAAGACAAACTCCACAAGCCTTTGGGCTGTGTACAAAGAACCATCACATCCCAGACTCCAGGAGTGATATATGGTCCACCTGGAAAAGCACATTCACTTGGGATAAACCCAATTCCAGAAATATGTGCAAGATTGGACGGAGTTAAGAGAGAAGTTTTAAAATGATGAAGTGACTGGGGAGGTGAGGTTGGGCAGGGGACTTGGGAGGGGAGATTAAAGGAAAAGGCTAAGTCACTTTTAAGATTGGGTTTGATAGGCGTCAACATGTATTTAAGAAGAGCAGATGCTCTAGACACGTTATTTGAGGTGGTTAAAACTACAGACAGAAAAGAGCATGAAAGTGCTGGCATTCTGGGTATAGATGGAGGAACACAAAAACCTCAACAAATGGTAACTTTGGAATATTCTCTTGAGTTCATAGGAGGCTTAATGCAGACCACATTTGCCACAGGACACAAAGAAAACTGGGGGCATTGGAAGATGATTATATATGGATTGTGTGACTGGATACAGTCTTTCCTCCTTAGGATTTCTATAAATCTATCCTGAGATGAAACATTAATTCATGTTGAACCTTGCCATACAGTGAGGTTTAAACCAAACTTTTAAAGACCCCATTATTTCACAGTTGGCTCTGGGATCTCTGATTATCACAGGAGAGAAAACAGCTTTTAATCTGCAGTTTTGCCAAAACAATTCAATTAAAAATAATAAAAAATCTGAAATCCTGCCCATAAGGGTTAATAACTACAGAGGTGTCCAACAGATATTCAATCACAAAAATTCAAATGCTCATTTCATTAAGCCTCTGGTGTCTTTTATTTTTTTGCCATTGCTGAACCAAGATAATTGTTTTGGGGCTATTTTTTTCGGCTACTTAATAATACCTCCTGCTAGAGTTCTCATGTAAACTCAGCAAGGAAAAGCATCCTGAGTAATAAAAAAAAATTTCCTGCTCATTTTATGGCTCAAATTCACTCTTTTCTTGACAAAAGAGAGCTGCTGCCGAAGTGTGACCACTGCTCTCCTAAATGTCCTGAGGAAGACTGGTTTCAGAGACAAGCTGAGGAAGACACGCTCCCTTCTCCAGAAGGATCTATATGTCAAATCCATCACAGCCCATACTTACGAAGATAATGTAATGGGTACATAACATCTTGAGTCTTCCACCTCAGCAAAATAAACATGATACCCAGAGCATGCCATCAAATATTTCCACATTTGATCATATATATTCTCTCTATATAATATAGAATGGAATTTGAATTTTATATATATATATTTATACTTCTTCCATGATTACTTTATGCTACATTTCAACAGCTTCTCTCTCTCTTTACAGGTTATTACTAATGTGTGCACATGGGCTACAAAGAGCTCATGACTTGTTAAAATTCAGTAAGTGGCAAATTTTGCTTTATGTTTCCTCAAGAAAATACAGATACTCTTTCCTCACAAACTGCTCTACTTTCAGAGATTTTTTTTGGCCATGCCAGAGGGGTATGCTTTTGTGATCAACTAACCACAAAATTAAAATTATGTAGATTGATCTATAATTATTCTCTTATGTAATTTGTGATGACAAGCAAGGGCACAAGTATGTTTGGAAAAGACTGGCCTCGAGAGACAATATGTTTTCAGTTTTCCCAACGTCCCTTCCTCAGCAATAGGCAATGACCGGACCAGAAACAGTCAAGACAAATAGACTGTAGCTCGGCGTATGAAATGTATTCTTCTCCTTCTGTTATTGTCATTTGAGTTCCGTGCATTGTCCTGTGAAATTCCCCTTCACGTCAATGGAGAATCCAGGCATGGGGAAGAGGAAACCGAAGATTCTGGCAATAAGGACAGAAGTCTCCAAGCGAAACAAGAATGTAAAGCAAGAATGCATTTCAAACGTAAAGTGTTCTGGTCATCCATTATTCCATTAGTGTAGCTGAACTTTCTAGGCTTGCGTGCTCATCTGTACTTGGGAATGACTAACACACATGTAATATTCCCTTTGGTATGTTTAATAATTTTAGTCAAAATAGGAAGCTTACTGACATTTCACCTCATCGCCAAATCAAACAATATTAGTCATCCGAACTGCATCTCGTTGATAGATGGATTTTGATGGTGGAATGTCAAAACATGAGCCATGGCTTCTGACTTGTAGCTGGTCTCTGGGGAGCCATGATCTTGTGAGTCTCTCTAAGGAGAGGAACCCAGGCTGGGGTTCCTGTAAACTTATGCAGAAAATCATGTTTAACTGGCTCATGACTGCTGTCTAAAGGCCTCATTCTCATGGATTTCTCATAGGCATTCATTTGTTCTAGAAGCATCCGTCTCATACTTTTGCTTTGGGGAGTCCTGATGACACAGAGAAATGGCCAGAAGTGACACCAGAGGAAATATGACCCATCAAAGGTAGGCAGAGACAAAGGGTCCCATCTGTCCATAAGGGCACTGTTGCGGTCAGCTTTCTAGTTGCTGCGCAGAAAGAACCCAAACAAAAGTGGCTTGTAGAGGAATGGGTTTATTAGGCTTACGGACTCGAGGGGAGACTCCATCCTGGCAGGGAAAACAATGGCATGAGCAGAGGGGTGGACATCACCTCTGCCACAGCACTGCAAACAGTGGCAGGAAGGTGTGCCAAACACTGGCAAGGGGAAGCTGGCTTATAACCCCATAAGCCTGCCCCAACAACACAGCTCTACTGAGGTTCTAATTCCCGAATTGCCATCAGCTGAGTATCGATCTATTCAGAACACATTCATTTGTTTGTGGGGGACACCTGGATCAAACCATGACAGGCACCAAGTCTTCACGCAGGCTTTCATGATGGCATTGCAAGGTGGGTCCTGGACAAGCCTCACAACCATCCCGGGAAGTCTCCATTTCATTGCTGGGAAGATGGAGGGTCCATCTGGGTAGCTCTGTGGGTCATCATGTTTATAGTGCCTTTGATCCCACACCTCCCAACAGCCTCTGTTCCCTTCCTCCCTGTCTCACTAAATCCCTTCTTTCCCTCATTTAATCCTCAACCCTCCGTCACGCCGATTTTCTTTGACCCACTGCATTTGCTTGGCCATGAGTGGGAGGTAATCTGCTGGAATATGGGCAACCCACCCATTGCTGTACCACTGAAGGCCACGTGTCCCCTCTCCCAGCAACAGCCAGGAGCTGCTCCTCTGGAAGGTGTGGGGGTGTCACGAGCCCTCCCCCATCTCATAGAAAATAGTGCCAGGCTCCATCTTGGAGCACCATGTATTTTTTTTTGTAAGATCAAATGCTATGTTGTCGAATTTGATTTGAACCCGTATCCAGTATCCTTAATCCCTTTAAATACTGCCATTCCCTTCCAACTTCCTCCCTAACACCACAAACTGTACTTCACCTTCTCTCGATACTTTTTGGGATATATATTGATTTTTGTGCCTTTATCCTTTAATACTGCTTTTGGTGGTTTTAAGCCAGATTAATCTAGGCTTTAGAGTCTAATGTTCCTGGTGGTAGTGGTGGTGCACAGCTCTTTTATATGAGCCCCATAAATCACAATTGGTTATAACTGCTTGTACTTCCTGCTGAGATGGGGTTTTTTTCTCCTCCTATTGTGCTGAGTACCCAGGGAAGAAAAGTAGAGCCTGAGTTGGTTGTTGGTTGATAAGATTATGACATTAGCAAAATATAAATTCTTGGAATATAATTATAGCGTTAAGAATGAGAGCAATGGAGAGCGAAGGCCAAGAGAATGCAGAGGTGGGTGTTCCAGGCTCAGTGTGGAAACAGGAACTTTTCCAGTTCTCTGGACACACCGAGCAAACTCTTGCTGTAAACCATCTGACACATCACAACATGAAGCTCAAAACACCCCAGGAACTATGGAGTTTCTGCAGAATCTTGCAGGATTGGTCACACATAGACCTTCCCTTTGTCCCAATTTGTGCCTTTTCCCATACTGCCAGCCATGTCCCGGGGACAGAATCTGTGCCAAGCTATTTTATCTAAAGCTACAAATAAACTTTTCTGATATGGGAAACTCTTAGGGTTGGAATGAAAGCCATGAGACTGAAAAAATATTCTAAATGCCTTCATTTCTTCCTTTCTTACACTTGTATCTTCTTTCTGCCCTGGCCCCTTTGTCCAATGAAATATTCTATATTTCAGTCCCATGAGCACTTGCAGTGCTGGGAGGCAGTGCTGGGCTTCAGGGTGTCTGTGAGGACACAGCACCTGTCCTTGCTGGATCTGATGGCCTCAAAACCAAGGTCTATAGTGTACACGGTGGACCTAGTCACTCTGCTACTTGGGGGTTCCGTTTCTCTGAGGTTCTGTGACCTTGGTCTCCTAGAGACCATCAGAGAAGCAGAGGGATAAGGGGCGTCCCCATCCTCAAGCAGTGGCCGGTTTGACATGCCTGAAGGTCTGGTTGGGAGCTTATGGGGAGTACCGTGGGTGTCACCCGACACTGAGTGCTCAGAAGCCTCTGACTCAGCGCTGACTCAGTGCTCTCGCATTCGTTCAGGACAAAAGCCTCTTTCGGTCCACCCGAGTGGAAAGATGCATAAGGATGACGACGTAAAAAGATGGAAAGATGTGGGCTGAGAGATGGCTCAGTGGTTAATGACGCTTGCTTGCAAAGCCTGATGGCCTGAGCTCGATTCCCCAGTACCCACTTGAAGCCAGAGGCACAAAGTAGTGCATGTGTCTGGGGTTCATTTACTGTGGCAGAGCCCATCTTCTCTCTCTTTCATAAATAAATTCTAAAAATTCAAAATATTGAAAGGTAGAATTAAGAGAAACAAAGTCTGGCTGGAAAGTTGGCCCAGCAGTTGAGAGCATTTCCTGTGCAATTACGAGGACTTGAGGAGGTCTGGGATCATAGGGCTTGATTCCCCAGAACCCCTGTAAATAGCTAGCATGGGTAAATAGCTCCCATGGCTGTGATCCCCAGTCCTGCGGAGAGCAGAGACCAGTGTGGAGACTTGTGATACTGTCAAAACTGAAAATCAGTGACGAGTCTAGCTCAAGGGTGATGGAGGGGAGCTCCCCCAGCGTTTCCTCTGATTTCCAAGCAGATTTGCGAGATGCTTCTCTGCACACACATGTGCACACACCATACACAGACATCCCATACACACTTACTACGCATGTACATTTAAAAAGCGAAGTGCAAGAAACAGGCACAGAGAAGTTTCATCTTAGTAAAGTACACTGATCTGTTTCTCCATTTCTTGTCCAGATGAAATGTCTGCATAAAATGTTTCTTCAGCACCAGTACATACTGAATCACTCAAGAATGTATATGTGTCTCTTTAGAATCAAGAAAAGAAAAAAAAAAAACATCTGTTTGTGAATAAATGTGAAGTTTTCTTTGTGTTTTGGAGAGGCCTGTTTGGTTGAAAGATTATAGTCCTTATTTTATTTTTTTTTAAAAAGATTTTACAGAATCGGTTTCCTCTGGAAAATAAATCTGGGTTTAAGCAAGCAGCAGCTAGAGCAAGAAGTAGTAAAAACCCCCAAATAATGTCACAAACAGCTGACGTCTCTTAAATGTATATAAATCTACTAAGGAAGAGACAAAAACTAGAAAGAGTGTACAGAGCAGGTTAAACACTGGGAGGCAAAAGCTCTTACTTCAAAGGAAAAGAAACAAAAGAAATTATAAGCTGTTCTTTTACTGCAAAGAAATTAAGACTTAGGATGCACTGAAATAAAAGCAACAATAAAAAAAAAAACAACAGAAAAAAGACGACATGCCTGAATCTGCTCGAGCATCTAGGTGGAGCTACCTGTCACACTGATGTCAGAGTGTCCCTCATGCTGATGTCAGAGTGTCCCCTTATTGTTGCAGGATTATTTCTGAAACAGAGTGGGGAGTCCTCCGGTATGCTCCCCCTTTTCAGGATTTTTCCCCTGAGTAAGTTATAACAATTTTAAACACAATTGTCCCCTTGCACTAACTTTTAATACTCAGTAATTTGTCTAAACCTTCTTTGTCCTTTTTGAGTTTTGTGTGGCTTCTGCTTTTTGCATTAAAATATATCAAAATGATGCATCTCTTAAACTTGAATATCATTTTTAAATGCTAGAAAAAAATATTATCTGGGTCTTCAGCATACACACAGACATCCTCTTCCATTAAACTTGAAAATGAAATGATCATTTGCTTGTTTGTTTGTTTTTCTGGGTAGGGCCTTGCTCTAGCCCAGGCTGACCTGGAATTCACTGTGTACCCTTAGGGTGGCCTTGAACTCATGGCAATCTTCCTACTTCTGCCTCCTGGGTGCTGGGATTAAAAGCTTGCAGTGCCATGGTTGGCTGAAATGATCAATTTTTAAAAAATATTCATTTGATAGGAAGAGAGAGAGAGAGAGAGAGAGAGAGAGAGAGAGAGAGAGAGAGAGAGAATATGAGTGTCCCAGGGTCTCTTGCTGCTGCAAACTCCAGATGCACAGGCCACTGTGTGCACCTGGCTTTACAAGGGTGCTGGGAACTAAACACAAATCAGCAAGCTTTGCAACCTTTCACAACTGAACTATCTCTCCAGCCACAGACAATGTTTTAGACACAGGAATATATAGAACTTTGGTAGCACTTGGCTCTCTTTCTGTACTTTTCAAGTAGCTATTTCTTTCTGGTTGTTTGGGGCAACCCAATTTACACCTCTTACTCTGGCACAGTTATTAGTAGAATCGGCTTTTACTCACAAAGGTAAGTTTAGCCAATAAATCAGGTAGTTACCTCAGCCACACTAAACAGTGAGGCATGGCGAGATCTTGGGCCTTCAAGACAAGCCTGCCAGTTTATCCGTATTTCCATCGTGTACATTTGGACAATTACTTATCCACTCGGAGAGCAATTTTGTCATCAGCAACATATGGATAATAATAGCACATGGAGTTGTTGAGATAAGATGAATGGAATAGTATTATAACTGGATACGTACTCCAACGGGGATCATAAGATCGCCTTATAAGATTGTTGTGCCATTTACTAAAGATGATGGCTTCACGCGCTGTGCCCAACACATGCCGACTGTCATTTCCACACTCATTCTCATCCTCATGGCCACCATCCGCCAAAGGGGCTGTTTGGAACTACTACAAAGCACTCGCTTCTTCCTTTCTTATTTTTTTAATTAAACATTTTTGCTAGTGTATATGTATGCATGTTCTGATGTGTGTGGACACAGGTGTATTTGCAGGTGCATGGGTATATGCATGCACAGGTAAACATCAGGTTTACCTCAGCACTTTCTACCTTATTTTTTTTATTACGATGGACCCTCTGACTTAACTCTGAGCTCACCAGTTCAGCTAGTTTGTCTAGCCCGCTTGCCCCAGGGATCTGCCCGTTTCTGCCTCCCAAGTGTCGAGAAACAGGTATGCACTGCCGTGCCTAGCATTTATGTTGGTGTGAGAGATTTGAACTCAGGACCTCATGATTGCCTAGCAAGTACTTTACTGACTGAGCCATTTCTCCAGCCCCTGCTTCTTAGCTTCTCTGCTGGTATCTACCTGCATGATATGCTTAGAAATGCTATGACCATTGTATCCAAGACCATGGTACTCATGGCCATTGGGAATTATGAGCACTTTGCTGGCATATGAATCAGGCAGCTCTCCGTCTTTGTCCTTGAACAGTGTGCATGCTTTATTGCTAGAAGTATGAGCGTCTCAAAGGTCCCGTCCATGTCAAGATGAACCTCCACTCTTGGACACTAAGCGCAGATCACAGATCCTTCTCTCATGAGAGAAAATTTCTTTAAATTTGTTTTTCAGACAGAAAGAAAGAATAGATATTCTCCAGCCACTGCAAATGACCTCCAGATGCATGTGCCACTTTGTGCATCTAGCATTACATGGGGGGAATCAAATTCAGGGCATTAGGCTTTGCAATCAACTCTAACCACTTAGCAATCTTTCTAGCCAATGATAGAAAACTTCTTGGAAGTCCCTGTTTTCGTCTTCGACTGTTTTTTATCTGCTTGCATTATACAACTGCATTTGTTGTGAAATGTTAACATATTTTAGCGTTGTACTTACTATGAGGTAGTTTACTGTTCCATGAGAAGCTGCAGGGAGGTGTTATCCTGAGAGACCTCTGCCTGCTCCTAGGACAGCGTGCATGCCCTGGTTTGAAAAGAGCAGGGACATTGCAAGAGACACAGTTGCCTGCGAAGCCAGTTCTGGGCCCTATGTACTTTGTGACTTTGGGCATATTATTTAATGTTTCTGAATTTCAGTCTCTTGATCTTAAAATTGGCAATGTTGAGCTGAAGAAATGGCTAAGCCATTTTAAGTGCATGTCCTGACAAGCATGAGGACCTCAGAGGGTCTGTCCAAGTGTGAATATCCATAGGTCACATAAGAGCTGAGTGTGGCCACACGTGTCTTTGACCCCAGTCCTGTGGGTAGTGGGTGCTAGAAGATTCCCGGGACTCACCTACAGCAAGCTGTGGAAGCTGTAAGAAAGAGACTCTGGTGCAAGGGGCAAAGAGGTGGGTGCCTGGGTGAGTGATGGACGGGGGACACCATCGTTCTCAGGCTGCCCTGTAAACCCATGGGGTGCCAGAGCAGTACACATACACGTGCATATACCACACTACACACACACCACACACCACAACATATATACCACGTGCATGCTGAAAATGGTAAAAATTCTTTTCAAATTTGACATATTAAATGTGATAATTTCTGTAAGGCCACCAACTAACTGTACATGTTAGGAATTCAATCCACATACTTTACACAATGTTCTCCTAGTGTTAGTTAAAATGTCTAATGATACATAGTCAGGTCCCAAAATGAAGAGCAGTCTGAACTGGCTTCCTTTAGAACATGAGTTGAAAAGTTCCATAAAGGAGATTATCATCTGGTTTCCCACATCAAATATCTGTGTGATTCAAAATAGAATCGAAGGCTACTCTCCAGGTCTCCACCTCCAAATTCCCAGTTTCCCTACTGTCATGGTTTGATCCAGGTGTCCCCCACAAACAAACGAATGTGTTCTGAATGCTCGGTCCCCAGCTGATGGCAGTTTGGGTTTTACAACCTCACTGGAGCTGTGCTATTAGGGGCGGGCTTATGGGGGTTATAAGCCAGCTTCCCCTTGCCAGAATTTGGCACACCTGCCTGCCTCTGTTTGCAGTGCTGTGGTGGAGGTGATGTCCACCCCTCTGCTCATGCCACCGTTTTCCCTGCCAGGATGGAGTCTCCCCTCAAGTCCTTAAGCCTAATAAACCCATTCCTCCACAAGCTGCTTTTGTTTGGGTTCTTTCGGCGCAGCAACTAAAATGCTGGATGCAACATCTACCCTGAGTGGGGATAGTTCATTAACAATTTTCCTTGGCTAGCACTTTACTCATGGGTTTTGAATGCTTGGTCTCCAGCTGATGGCAATTTGGGCAGTGAAACCTTGCTAGAGGAGGGGTGTCACTAGGGGTGGACCCTCTTGAGGTTTATTAACCTAGCTTGCTAGTGCTTGTCACCTGATGTTGACCAGGAGGTGATGCCCACTCTCTGCTCTCCCATGCTGTCTCCTGCCATGATGGAGCTTCCCCTTGAGACGGTGAGCCAAAATAAATCCTTTCCTCCCATGAGCTGCTTTGGGTTGTGGGCTTTATCCCCATAACAAGAAGGAAACTACATGTTTTTGGAATCCACTTACCCTATAAGAACTGTAAATTGAACTCTCATTAGACTTCAGAAAAAAGCTTTAGTGAAATGAACCCAATATGAATATTTATAGACTCTTTTACTTTGTTGTGTAAGTATTGATTTACTTATTTGGTGTGTATATGTCTGTGTGAGTTCATACATACATGTACCACTGAGTGCATGAGTCCATCAGAGGACACTTTTGGGTTGGTCCTTGCCTTCTGCCTTGTTTTGAGACACGATCTGTCATTGCTCACTGTTCAGGTTATCAGGTTAGGTGGTCTGAAAGCTTCCAGAAAATTCTCTCTCCACTCCCCTACTGGCTGGAAGCACCTGAGATTACAGAATTCACAATCTAGGGATTTGAACTTGGGTACTCAGAGTTGTGAGGCAAGCACTTTCTCCACTTAGCCATCTTCCCACCCCCATGACTTCTTTAGAAACCTGGCTTTATTCTTAGGTGTTCTTCTGGATCCAGCCAGACATATCACCTTTTACTCAAAGCTTTGGCTTAGGCGTGTATCTCAACTGCCTCTCATATACAAGGTCCTGGGTTCAGTCCCTGGTGTCGCTCAACACCATCACCAACAACAAACTATTTAAATGCTGGATATGGTGGCTCTTACCTGTATCCCAGCCATCGGGTGTTAGAAGGATTAGTATGGGCTGGAGGCCAGCCTGGGCTACATAGGTGAGTTCCAGGCCAGCCCGGCTGCAGAGTGAGGTCTCTAAGGAGAGGAAGTGCTCACTAATGTAGCAGAAACCACTCAGCCGTGTTTCTCCCTTTACCTTTGACTCTGGAATAACAGCAGATCCCTTGGTGTCCCTGGACCTTTTAAGGGGATTTGCAAAGTCAAATCGATTTCAAAACAAAACCAAGACTTTATTTGCCTTTTCCCCAATGTTGACATTTGTATTAAAGATGGAAAGCCTTGGTATATAAAATGACTAAAACACGAATAAAAGTTAAAGCAGCAGCACTGACCACGTGGCAATATTGTCATCTTTATAGATCCAACCTCCTCATTAAGAAGAAAAACAACAAAAATAAACAACAAATTAAAAACTGCTCTTAGCTGGGCGTGGTGGGGCACGCCTTTAATCCCAGCACTCCTCGGGAGGCAGAGGTAGGAGGATCGCTG
This sequence comes from Zapus hudsonius, assembly GCA_004024765.1. Lineage (NCBI taxonomy): Eukaryota > Metazoa > Chordata > Mammalia > Rodentia > Dipodidae > Zapus > Zapus hudsonius. Next base: position 22,968 of record PVHP010010357.1, read on the forward strand.
TGAGTTCAAGGCCACCCTGAGACTACAGAGTGAATTCCAGGTCAGCCTGGACTAGAGCGAGACCCTACCTCGAAAAACAAAAAAACAAAACAAAACAAAAAACTGCTCTTTTCAATTAAGAGTGTCTTTTAAAACTATTTTTTTTTTTTATTTTGGGGGGTGTGTGTGTGTGTTTGTGTGTGTGTGTGTGTGTGTGTGTGTGTGTGTGTGTGTTGTGGTAATGTAAGGTATGTGGTGTCGGCACATATATATGCCCTTTCTATACCCCATATGTCCCATTCTGGGACAGGGTGGGTCACCAATGGAGGCTTTATTTTTTGATCCTCATCTCATTTTACTGTTCCTGGCGCTTGCCCAGCTCCATAGATTCTCGGATCTCCGCTCCCCTGTGGAGTTGGGTTACAGCATGTGTAGTTATGCTCCACTGTTTAAACAGGATCTGGAGATTTGAACTCGTGCAGTCTCAGGCCCTCATGGTTGCATAGGAAACACACCTAATCACTGAGCCACCTCTCCAGAACAGGAATGTCTTTAAGAATAATGATAATTAGAGGCTGGGGAGATTGCTTGGTGGTTAAAAGTCTTGCTTGCAAAGCCTGATGGCTGAGGCGTGATTCCCCAGTACCCATGTGAAGCCAGATGCACAAAGTGGTGAATCCATCCAGAAATTGTTTTCAGTGGCAAGGCCCTGACATGCCCTGACTCATTTTCTTTCTCAAATTAATAAAAACAATTTTTTAAAGAGACATGAAAATTAATATTAGGAAATCCAAATCATCACAATCTGAAACAGGTTCTCTTTTCATGGAAACCCATTTTTACTTTAAAGACAATCAGTGACAGATGAATGTTCTTCAGTGATTTTGTATAAAATAAATCACTGTGCAGTCGCTTCAAGGAAGATAGCAGAGATTGCCAACAATCAAATGCAATGAGATAAAAATCATAACCTAACGAAAAAACTGTTTATTTCTCACTACAAGCTTGATAGTTTTCCAGTGTATATAGATAGACTTTTCTGATCAACTTCATGGTAATGTGAAAGACAGAGTTCTTTTGTTTAAATGTGTTTATGAAATATGTTGTCATTTAGAAAATCGTGATTCTGTGAGACAGAATTTTCCCAATGACCAATTCATGATGTTTCAAAATCATGTATGCAATTTATGGGTAAAATGTCTCTTCCGAATGTAACGTTTGCCCAATTCATTTTAACATAACATAGTTTTAAAACTTTGTTGACATGGTTTGAGGTTCCACCTTGCAACTAACCACCATAGCAGAATCCCACTTTTCTGAAATGAAGGATCTTCCACTCATCCTAATGTCTCTGAAATTGGGACAGATTCTCAGCCAATGAGTGACATGTCATTGTTTTATTAGCCAGATTTTAAATTTTTGGTAGAATATAAAATCATACTGCCTCTTACTACTGATAGCATCTCAGATTTGATGAAATTCAGACAACCTCAAGCAGAAGTACAGAGGCCCCTAAGGCCTCAACAACAAAGCAGTCTTAATACTCACCCACCATGACTCAGGGAACTGAGTGGAAGAGGGGGCGGAAAAAAATGTAAGAGTCATGGTGGAGGAGAATGTCCAGAGACATGGCCCCCTCAGTAACAACACGCAAAGGGGGGTGGAACTGGGTTGACAACCCCCTACCCCATGGACTGATCCAGACTCCCCACGGAGGAGGATATCAACTGATAGGGACAGGGAAGAGGGAAATAGGGGAAGTGGAGACATCAACACATTATTCCCTTATTAAGTGTATCTAATTATGGATAATAAAAAATAAATAAATTTAAAACACACACACACACACACACACACACACACACACACAAAGATAGATGAACAGCAAAGAACAGCTCACAGACAAACCAACAAACCCAAGCCCAGATTCTTGTGTTACATGGTAAGACCTTCTTGGAGAATTATCTAATGTCCTGACTCTCATCTGCTCCTTCCTTTCCCCTTCCTCTTGCAAATCACAGTACCATCAAGGAACAAATACAGTGCTTTTGTGCAAGCAAGAGAAGTAAGTTTTTGTGACAATATTTGACTTCTGAGAAATTCAGAGTTTGCTATAAAGCTTGTATACGCTCAAAGCCCTCTTCTATCCCTAAAAGAGTATTTAACTGAACTATACAAATATGATGAGGTCATAAAACAGACTTCTATGTAAGGAATGCATCCTAATTTTTATGCTTCAGAACAGTAAACATTTCCTCAAGTTACAACAAACAAGAACATATGTAATTTTCCTTTCTTCTGGAGAGCCAAGGGAAATAAACACGTGCAGAAACAGTTATGACCTCATCATCATCTACACATTGGTTAAACAACCCGCAAGTACTTCTGCAGATATATGTAGTCAAATTAAGGGCATTCCTGCGTTCTCAGTGAAGACATTCATGCCATTCTGGCCGTCCATACACATAATGGAAACAAAATTGCTTTAAATAATCAAAATACACAAAAGCACATTTTTCCGAGTGATTGGAAATAACCTTGACAAATGCTTGCATTTGTAAATTATGAGCTAGCCAAGTTACGTTTGGATAAATGTAATGAAAAACATTTTCATAAAATTTAATAAGCATATGAAGCAAAGCATTGTCTTGGTAATGAATTTCTTTGACAGATAAACCAACAACCATGTAGGAAACTTTACGAAGGTGCCTCTCTGGGTGCCTAAGGAGAAAGGGGGGTGAGATAGGAAAGGAGAGAGAAAGAGAGGAGAGAGAGAGAAAAAGAGAGAGAGAGACATATTCCCAAGTTAAAATTTTTCAAGGCTGTATAACTGGCATAGATAGTTTTATAAATGAAAAGAAATAAAGAAATGGAAGAAAAAACCTAGACATATGAAAAAGCTACTTGAATTTTGGAAAGAATGAAGACACAATTGAATACAGTAAATATGGCAGGGAGATAATCATGTTCCCCATACATAAAGCAGCTCTTGATAAAACAGAGATTACCTATCACCTATCACATGAACACACACTTATATTCTCTTCCAACCATTGAGACACCACGCCTCTCACCAGCACATTGAAGTAATCCTTTGTAAATAGATGAAGCAAATTTGTGAGAGGCTATTAAATAAGTATTTGAATGGGGTAAAGATGATTTTCTATTCCCAGGCAATGTGCTATTTGGTACCACATTGCTATGAATAGAATTGAGCACCAGGCATCAAATATGTAGATGCTAAAGAAAACGTATATATTCAGAGCAAGCGCTCTGAAACAGAAATGAAACATAGACATTCATTTAGAATGTTCTAGATTAGCATATTCTTATATTGAGCATAATAAGGCAGGGGTTACTGAGTGCAGAGTTTGCTCCATGAACAGGAAAGCTGGCCTGAGAATTCTAAAGCCTTGAACAATCACAAACTGGGGCACACCTTGACTTGAAAGAGATCCTGGCCAAGCTTTTCCACAGGGGCAGCTCCTGGGAGGCAGGTCCTTACAGCCAGGACCTAGAAGATAAAACAGCCAGGAACAATGGGTGGAGTGAGGTGACTTTCTCAGGGGTAAATGCCTGTGACTTCAAAGCATGAATTACAGGAACAGACTACTTGGGATTTACAAGTTTAGTCACCTTTGACCATCCTTGGTTCTTCCCTCTGAACTGCCACCCACCTTCACTAGATGAAGGAGGTGTGTGCGCTTGGGAGAAACCAGGGCACCAGGCCTCTAGTTGGGGAAATGGGGCAGAGACCAAGGGAAGGCCTCACCTTCTCTGAGGCTCTCTGTTCCCTGGCTGGTCTTCCTCTCATTTGGAAGCAAACTCCCAGAAAGCCAGCTGCTCTGCTCCTGGATGTCGGGTGAGGCCTGTCAGAGCACCTGCTCTTCCCATGCAAAGAAGTCTGGCTTCATGAAACCTCTCCTGAAAGTCATCCATGACTAATTCATTGTGACCTCTCATCTTCTGTCTGTGTCTGGCTCTTCTACTTGTCAGCTGATCAGTCCCTCCTTCCAGAAACTTCTGCCCTTCCTTCTCTGTCGACACACTTGTGACCCAGTGACTGTAACTGCACTCTCATACCTCCTCAGTATCCCTAGGTGGAAACCAAGACTTTGTTCCTCATCGCTGGGGAGATGGCTCCCTGGGAAGGTTGTTTTCTTTGCAAGTATGAGAACCCAAGTACCATCCCTATTACCCATGTGAAATTTCAAAGCATAGTAGCTCACACCTGTAATCCCAGGGCTGGGATGTGGGGAAAGGTGGATCTCTGGGACTTACTGACCAGCCAGTCTACCTACTTGATAAACTCCAGGCCAGTGATGAATTTTATCTCCCAAAAAGGTGAGAGGGCATTCCTGAGGAACGACACACAAGATTGTTCCATGGCCTCCATGCGTGCACACACAAAAATTACAAAATAAATTTTGTGTCTCAGTGTTGCACTCACCTGTCCTGTGTTCCTTGACCATCCTGTGTGCTCTTTGGAGCCCCCTAGTTCTCACTTCTATCTGTGCCTGACAGGGATGTGCACCTCCCTCCTGCTGGTGGCTCCTTTAGTGACTACTGTGATCCACTCAGGTCTTCAGTCAGGAAAATTGGGGCAGCCAAGCTAACGAGAAGAATGCACCTGTCCTAAAATGGTAATGAGCATTTCGGACAAGGAAAGCAGGGGTCAGGCCTGGGGACATCCTCTCTGTGACCAGGAATAGATGTACCTATATAACAGTGGTTGCTCTGTCTCTGCCTGTGGTTTCTCACTGACAGGGTGTGAGCCTAGCAAAACCTAGGCTGTGTGAAGAGTTACTGTGGTCAAGGGAGGCTGAGGCAGGCTTTCCTCCATACATACATACATACATACATACATACATACATACATACATACATACATGTTACTTTCTCCTGAAACAGGCGCCAGGCAAGCAGGACATAGGATAGTACCAGAGATATGGAAAGTTTTCCACTGAAACAACCTTTTTCTTTTGCACAATCTTCCTCCCCTGTTTCATACTCAGGTACCTACCCACAGGTCATTCCTCAGGGTAGAATACAAGAGCTCTAACTGCTAAGCCAACTTTCAGGTTACTGGGGTTGGAGAATGTTAACTTGTAAGTGTCCAGTCTCGTTTCTCATTGCTCCATGACAGAAGTTAACATCGGAGTGAATAGTTTCCATGGTTCATTCTTCCATGGAATTTCACTGGATACTATTTTGCTCCATCTTCTCTTCAGTGAGAAGAGATTTGGGAACCGGTGAGCACAGTTCTTCTTGGCCTACCTACTGCTGAGTCATGGCAGCTCTCAGCCCCGCTGTCTCTCTGCCCAGTGTCCTCACCGAGATCAAAGACATCTGGCCTAGACTCCCAGCTTTCCTCCCTCCACTGAAGACTTCTTTTGTCGCAGCCTGCTTTCTCCTCTCAGAGTAAGACTCACAAACAAAATTTGCTCTGGTCATCTTGGCTGCCTAGTCTCCCTCCCCAAGTCCTACCCAGTTCCTGATACACTTTCTGTAAATTTCTCCTGTGTCACTGAACCATTTCTGCCTTTACAAACATGGCCATATCTCCTCCTTCTGGAAAAAAACAAAAATATGCTGCCTTTGTCAGGTTTGGTGGAGCAGGCCTCTAAATTGAGTTCCTCAGGAAGCTGAGATAGGAAGATTGGGAGTTCTAAGTCAGCGAAGACAGTTTAGTAGAACCTTGTTTCAAAAATAAAAGTAAAAAGAGGACTAGAGAGACAGCTCGATGGGAGCTTGGCTAGCAGACACCAGCCCCCCTGCCCTCCCTGGACTGCACAAAGGAAATAAATCAACTTGCTCTCATTCCTTGTCTTTCATTGTTGGAATAGTGATTCCAAACATTTGCTCTGTTTTGTTATTCTCACCTTCCTTCTCTCCATGCCCTTGAAATGCTCATTCTGGATGAATCTGAGGACACAGTTCTGTTGACCTGATCATTGCTGAGTCTTGGTGGCTCTCGGCCCCTCTGCAGCGGCTCCCTCCGTAGTAAGTAACTAAGGTGAGCATATCAGATTGCCAGAGCATATTTCACCATCATGCCATACTAGTTTCATTTCCTAGTGATAAAAATCTATTTTTCTTCTCCTATAGTCATATAACAAAAAATAAATACTTATTTTTGTTGAGCTGGCACCAACCACTGAGCTACACTCCAGCCCACATAACAAAAATTTAAAAATATTTGAATCTCAGCCAGATTCAGTTTTCATATACATACCCTATTCATTTTGTTGAGTTATCTTTATTTTTGTCATCTGATCACGGGTGCCTGATCATGACAGAACTATGAAGAAAGGTTCTCTGAGCTCAGGGTAGTTATATAGTTCATGGCACTGGAAAACCACTTAGATTTATTGAGAGGGATCCCAAATCTCTTCTACATAACAAAGATATTTCCACTGTCCTGGATTTTCTTTCTGTCTCACATAGAGTTGACATATAGCACGAGAGGGCTACATTACTCAGTAGGACCCACTTTAGATATTTACACACATATGTCCTGTACCTATAGAAAGTCTTGGCAATGGAACCTTTGACCAGACCATTCATTAGAAAGGAAGAAATAAAGGAAGTTAGTGTTTCTCAGCCTGTCAGGTTGAGAATACTTAGATTCTGTCTACTAGAGGTCAAGCCAAATGATGTGGAAAGTTTGTATCCATTGATGTGTTATGTTCACCTTTGTTCCTTGAGAACTAACTGTTGTTAAAGACACAGGCTTGCAGGGATGCATAGGCACTGTAGGCTGTCCTACGATGCTGGGATAAACATCCAAGGAGAAAGGGATTCATTTCAAGCTTACAGACCCAGGGAAAGTTTCATCAATGGCAGAAGAAACTAGATCCCATTCATAAATCTAAGCAAGAGAGAAACCACCAGCAGCCAGCAAACTCCAGAAAGCAGCAAGTGCAAACCTACAGCAAGCAGGACCCCAGAGCTCAAACTTCTCTGCATACCTTTGGGCTGAAATGCAGATCAGTCCCCCAAGCACACCTTAGGGCTGGACCCAAAGGTCTGGCCCCTCCTCCACTGACACCTGCTCCAGCCAGGCATCTGGAGACCCAAATTACAAGCTTTAATAAAACACTCGAGTCTATGGGGGACATACATTCAAACTACCACTGTAGGAAAATCATCCTCTTTAATGGAATCTCGAGAATCTTTGGGACATTCCTAATGGACTACTTCACAAATCCTTTACAATTTTCATGTAACCCCAGAGATGGAGGCAATACTCCTTGTCTTCCACAAGGAGAGAGCTAAAAAAAAATGACAGAAAGACGAATCAGTCAGGAGCCTCCTGATAACTGTGCTTATGAAGGCTATAGATTTGTTTCTGCAAGGTTGGTTTTCCACAGGTAATAACTGTTAACTATTTTCCAGTAAACTGGGTTAGGTTCCTTCTTAAGATAGTTCCTGCCAGAGATACTAGTGCATGAACTGTGCCTACTTACTCACGATTGCGTATTGTACACTGTCTGACAGAAATGATGTGCAGACATATTTGTAGATGTGAACTACATTGAAAAGTCAGTAAGAAAATAGACAGGGTTGGCAGAAACAAGCCAGAAGGACTTGGACAAGCGCCCCAGATGATATTTTGCTATGGCATTTTCTGAAGAAAGTATCAGATAGCCTTAGAGTAGTTACTTAGGAAGATTCTCTCCCAGGTTGATGTCAAGGTCACTGAGAATTTGGTTGCGTTGATCTCTGCTATGACTTCAGAGGTCAGCATGGAGGTATTGATCTCTGGACATTTTGGATAGATCCTCCCTTAAAGAAGGTAATCAGTCCTTTGTCTGAAGCCTTTGAGCCTGGCTGAGTCTGACCATGAGGTACCAGGGTTAGTACACAAAGAGGCAGTTCAGCTGTGACCATCACTTTGTCACTCCTGGGTTTAATCATAAATTCACCTTTGGAAATAAATAGGTTCTCCATTTGTGAAACACGATCAGTTTGGAGAATTTTGTGAGCTGTCAATCGCAAATATTGTAGGACTGGTGCAAATATTACTGAATCAAAGGGCTCTAAAGCACGGCTCTGATAATGCCCATTCAGCCCTTCTCCACAGTTCTTATGAAACCCCAAACATTTTATTTTAATCAAGAAGAAAACAAGGTATGTCACTGATGAAAACGACATACATATTTTTGTACTTATTATTTAAAGAAACATCTGAGATGTGTTTGCTAACTCCGAATCCGCCCCAGGCACTGTGTGTGCTGTATCCTGTCTGCTTGCCAGCCCCGCTTAGTCCCAAAGTATTAATGAGAAATGCCAGGATTCCAACAATCAGCATTTCCGTATTTGCATGCAAACTCTCATGCTGGGTAATTATACACAGAGCTGGCACTCAAATTAATTAAAGCTGATTTCTCTGTGACTGCAAACTGGTCGGATCCCCGGCTTTGCCTTCCTATGAAGTTATCACTCTACATTCAACGTGACACTGCTGTCCCTGGTACTCTGGGCACTGCAAATGATTGACAATTGGGACCCCAGCAGTATTTTAGGGAGCTGCTGACAAAAGTGGGTGCTTCTCCCTCCCCATCTCTCCCCTCTCTCCCTACTCGAAGGACCGAGAACAATACGGGAAGGCTTGCTTTGTAATTATCTCAAATAATAACGCAAACAAAATTACATATATTGTTCTTGTGGGTTCCCTCCCCTCTTGGGTGACTCCACCCCCTTGATTAGAGCTTACAAACAATTCATCAAACTTTAAAAACTTGTTTATCTGATGTTAACAAACAATCGGGTTTGATGGGTTTAGTCTTAATTTTGAAAAGACCATCACAAGTGGTGTTTTATTTTAAGAGCTGAGGATCTCGTCATTCAAGATGAGGGAGATTAAGGGAGAGGGAAGCCGTGATGACTGCTGGCTTTGATTAAGATTTTCTGAACCCTCGTCAAACAGAACGGAATTGAAATGGAGACTATTATTTGCCAAAGGGATCCGTGAATGTTAACTTCTAGGACACGAGGCTTTCCCAGCTCTGCTGTCACAAACCTGTCCCCTGGTCCCCTCTGTTCCTCAGAAGGAGCTCTTCCTGTGACAATTTTTTTTTTGAAAAGACATCTTCAGAGCAATTAAGGTATCATTTACCATTCTCCTTCATACATGTAAATCTCTGGATCTAGGTGACTGCTAACGGGGCCTCTGGAGATGCTGTTTTGACACATTTCCCTGAAATCACTCCCCATCACTCAGCCCAGGTTCCTCCTCCCCGTGCTTCCCTGCATTCAGCTTGCCAGAAAGTGTACCCACAGCTCTGCACAGGGCTGTTCCTTTTTCAGAGCAACTACCAGGCATGTCTATCCAAGTTCAGGGTCCTGAACCCCAACAGCTAAGATTGTCCCAGAAATCTACATTTGAAAGGCAAGATCTAGGAGGAAGTTTATGTAACTTGTCCTTACCTTTGCAGTACAATTCTGGATCCACACAGAACACCTGCTTATTTAGCTCCCTTCAAAGTGAGACGAGGAAGAAGTCCCCAGCCTGTCCCAGAGAGACTCCAGGGGAAATCAGTGTCACAGCGGCACTATTAAGATCCGAAGCCTGTCCTTCTGGCCCGTCATGAATTTCCTACGCAGACAGGTGTCATATTGGCATGGAGTTCTTTGCCAAGTACATTTTAAAAGGTGGGCGTGGCAGCAGGCATGCATCCAGTTCCACCTGTCTCTTAAACCCTCCTAACCCCCACTGCCTTCAGAACTGCGTTCAGGTACCTGGTGACTTCATGAGGTACCCACGCATGGCTCAAGTCACCGAGGTGTGGGAACAGTATCGAGTTAAGCAGCACCGTCCTTGGAAGTCCACAATGCTCGTAGCTGCTGGCGAATACCTAACTGCTGAATCAGAATCGGACTGCAAAGAGCAGGACTGGGCAGTTCAGCTACTTTTCTGTTCGTTTCCTGTTTAGAAACCGTCTTCTTCGAATGAACCAGTGAGCAAAAAGAGATCCTGTCTGGCATCCATTTCTGAACAACACAGCATGCTTTCATCATAAAGAATTACTCTGCTTTAACCTTTTTTTTTTTAACAGCAAGTGTTTATAAGACAAACATCTGAGTTCTCCAGAAAATGAAACCTGCACGGGCTGACTGACAGCTTTGTTCATACATTTTCTGGTAGTGAATCAAGGGAACCTGGTACTTAGGATTGTTTCACTTCTCCTTAAGAGTAAAGGAGAAATGTTCTGTAAATTTCTTGAGGAGGAATATATATATATATGTATATATATGTATATATATGTACATATATACACACATATATATATGTATATATATATATATATATATCCCAAGTTACAGTAGATAGCACTCAATAAATGTGAAGTAGATAAATATCCCAAGATATAGTAAATATAGATAAATTTGAAGTAGATATATATATATATATATATATATATATATATATATCACAAGATATAGTAGACAGCACTCAATAGATGTGAAGGTTTGTTTTTAATTGTTGGTGGTGATATGAAGCAAGTTTTTTTAGCTACCCATCTCTTTATAGGCATCTCTTGAAAAAGAATTTAGATATTGAATAAGCATAACAAGATTTTAGAAATATGTTCCAGTTATTATATGTATTGTTTGTCAGAAGAAGTACATATACCACGATAGGAAACAAACTAGGTAGAAAAGGACTCAGGAGCTGTCCATACAGGGCATGTCATTGACGTGCGATTTGATGTTCATTGCCAACTTACTCTAGAGTTAGGATTACAGTGTCCTCAATCCTTTTGATTCCTTGGTGACATTTAAGTCTAGCAACATGTGATTTTAAAAACTGATTTAATCTCTCACGTATCAAAGTTTCATCGACTACCTCCTCAAAGCAGGGATTTTCTGTATCATACAGCTTTGGGAAATTGCGCGTGTAATGATGTTTAATGTTCGCTGTGCTCACAGGTACATCCAGAAGTACACACATGAAGTTGGGAAGATAGCTCAGCAATTAAAGGTGCTTGCTTGCAAGCCTGACCACCTGAATTTGATCTTTCCCAGCACCCACATAAAGCCAAATACAACGTGGTGACATATCTGTGATCCCAACTCAACTATGACAATGGGAGATGGAGCCAGGAAACTCAGGAAGCTTGTGGCCAGCTCGTCTGCTCCACAGGCAGTGGAAGAAACTGCAAGAATAACCCCTGTCTCAAAAAAGCTGGCAGGTTAATACTCATCCACCACGACTCAGGGAACTATGCGGAAGAGGAGGCAGAAAGATTGTAAGAGCCGTGGTGGGGGAGACTATCCAGAGGCATGGCACCCTACAGCAACAACACACTTGAGCCAGGAGGTCCGGGCTGAGTACTAGGCTATCCAGGGCCCCCTGCCACAAGGACTGATCCAGATGGTACACGGAGGAGGATATCCTGCTGATTGGGGATGGGGAGGGGGGCATTGGGGAATTGGGGATAACAACTCATTGCTTGCCCATTGAATAATGTAACACATTATGGACAATAAATATATATTTAAGATTTTTAAAAAATTAAAAAAATTAAAAATTAAAAAAGCTGGCAGGTGAGGATGGATACCTTGAGGGTTTTCCTCTAATGTTCACACATGGCATGGCGTGCCCATACACACACACACACACACACACACACACAAATAAAAAATAATTACATAGGTGGAAGTTGTAAATGGTTACAGATCAACTAACTACAAACTTCTGAAGGCTTCCCTTGTATGTAAGGATCATAAAAGTTATGCACATGAATGTGGATAGTAATTATTTTCTAAATAATTAATCCACCACGAAGAGAATGCATAATCTCCCCTGAGACAATTCCTTCTCACTGTAAATAGAGACCTTCACTGTTTTCACGAATACTTTCCTGAATTTTCTAGTCTTTACTGAGTTTCTGTTTCTGAAGGGATGGTGGATAGATTCAATCCTTTGTGTCCACATGAAAGTCATTCAACTATTTAAGAAATGGCTATCATTTTCCCCTCAGTCTACCTCTTTTTCAGACGGCACATTCCTTTAATCATTATAATATGATATGGCTTTTAAGGCCTATCATCATATTGGATAGTTTCCAGTGTGCCCGTGTCTTTCCTAAATGTGGGATACAGAACGGAATGCTTTACATGAAATGTGGTCTAATTATGCAAAGTATGTGGGTACTGGTGCCCGCTTTGCTCCAGACTCTATTTCTAATCATTGCGAGGCAGAAAGTGCACTCGGAGGAAGACTCGGCATCATCACCTCATTCTTAATTCTGAGATGATTACCAAACGACAACATCTAAGGCCTTTTTTATACCAAATTCTGTTTAGTCAAATGTCTTATAACCCATTCTTATTGCACAAAAAGTTGTGGATGGAAATAATGGCTCATCTGTGGCCAAGCTGACCCATTGGTCTAATCATTTGTGGCGTTTTTGAATCCTGGTTATGCTATCCAATGTTTTTGTTACCAGATCCCATTTTGTGTCAGTCTTTAAAAGACATCCGAAAGGCTACTCTGGGTCAGCCTTGATAAGAAGACCACTGAGAGACACTAGCCTATTCTGAAAGAGTGCAAAACCCAGTAAGCACCCCGCTGATGTGCTCGTGACATCCCCTGTGTGGTCAGTCTCCCAATGACTGGGAAAAAGGAAATGCCAGGGCATCTCTCAAAGACCCCTCTCCAGGTTGACGAGAGTCATTGTCCTTAGGTGATGAGAATTCGTTATAATGCCTATCACTTTTATTGAGCACTTGTTCAAGGATGAGCAAAAATCCACTTTATGTGCACTGTCGTTCAAGCAGGGAAGGTGGCTCATGGATAGAGGCACTTGTCACTCGAGCTGGACTGTGTGACCTTGACCCGCAGACCCCATATGAAAAGCCAGAAGCCACCGCAGGCTTCTGGAATCCCAGCACATTGACACTGATGGTGACATAGGAGGCAGAGCCTGGAGAATGTCCCAGAAGCTCATCAAGAACCCAGCAAAGAGCAGAACAAAAATCCAGAGGGAAATCTTTTCTCAAATGAGGTGGACAGGTGAGGACGGACCCGAAGCTGATCTCTGACCTGCATATGTGCGCCACGGCATGTGTGCACCTGTGCTCACCCATGAATACAAATATTAGGAAAAATTAACAGAGAATGCTGAGGACACAGATAGTTTCAATTTTTTTCTTAGAATCGAGAAAATTAAGATTCAGAAAATTTAAACAACTCACATTAATTTACAGTTGCATTAACTGAAAGACTTAATGTGAATTTGTAAGACACTCTGACTCAAAAATAGTTCATTCCTAATCATTTTCTTTTTGAAAATTTTATTTATTGATTGAATTATTTGCCTATGCATGCTTGTGTACGTGCGTGCGTGCGTGCATGTGTGTGTGTGTGTGTGTGTGTGTGTGTGTGTGTGTGTGTGTGTGTGTTTACCACTGCAAACGAAAGCACACCCAACTTTACATGGGCAGCAAGGGAATTGAACCCTGGCTGGCAGACTCTGTAAGAAAGCATCTCCTCAGCCCCTCTTAAATCACTTCCTAAGAAATAATTTTGCCGCTTTATTTTCTTCCTAACCCTGTTATAAGTAGCTCTCAAGTGTCTTTCAGGAGCATGGATTTTGGTTAAAAGATGTGCCAAGGACTAGAGAGATGGCCCAGTGGTTAAGGCACTTGCCTCCAGTACCTAAGGCCCCCGGTTCAATTCCCCAGGACCCACATAAGCCAGACCCACAAGGTGGTGGTCCTGGTGCTCTCTCTCTCTCCCCTCTCTCTCTCTCTCTCTGTTTGAAAAATGAATAAATAAAATATTTTTTTAAAAATATGCCAAACTCCAGTTACTCTCTTCGGATGAGTGACAGAGAATGTGTTTATCAATTTTGTTCTTCATGGATCCTTGTCAGTTCTCAATAGCTCTGCCCTCTTTTTGAAATGCTCACTTTTCCATGAACAATTCCATCTAGATTTTGCCAAGGGATGATGTCAAACATGGTTTTGAAGTTCTCAGAAGAACTTTCTCTTGAAGACAAGTCAGTGTTTCAGTCTACTCTGGCCTTGTCTCCACGCAGGCTCCAGGATCTTTGCACCATGAATGGCAAACAAAGGCTCCAGAGCACTTCTGAAGTCTGTTCTCACAGGAAGACACTACAACTTGCTTTCATAGATGTTTGGTTCAGCGTTGTGGGCTTCCGTTTCTGTAAAAGGACTTATTAGAATGAAAGTGAAAATTGAATTGTTCTGCAAAAATTCTTACAAACATACACACACACACACACACACACACACACACACACACACATCTCAAAAACACTTGTTAAAAAATACCATCTACCTAATAGAGAGGAGGCAAAACCCACAGTGATGGTTTTGGTAAAATAAAATGACTATTTTTGCCTTTTGGGGAGAAGCAATACGTATCACAAGCAAAGGTTTCTTTTAAAAATAGATTTTTTTTTTAGAGGGGAGAAAAAGACAGGGGGAAAGACTGAGCATACCAGGTTCTCTTGAAAATCAACTCCAGATACCTGTGCCATTTTGTGGCTTTATGTGGATACTGGGGAATCAAACCTGGACTGTCAGGCTTTACAAGCAAGTGTCTTTAAGCACTGAGCAATCTCTCCAGTCCTGTTGTTTCTTCAGGAAAGCATAGATTTGGAGTGGCCTTCGGGGAGAAAGCGAAGGTCTCTTTGGGCCTGGCTTGATGAGCAGCACTAAGAAGAGAGTAAAATTTCTCTCTATGAAATTATGAACAAATGGTCATTCCGGCATAAAACAAAAGACTTGGAAATGGGAAACGTGGATGAGACATGGAAAATATGGCTTTGTTGCCTGAGAATAGGGCAGGAATCCCTGCACACCACAGGGGACCACAGTCATTAAGAAGTCTCAGCTCACAGCTACCCCAGCCTGGCTGGACCAGCGGTGATACAGAAGCAGGAAAGCAAGAAAGAAAGGGTCCTTTGCCCCAGACTGGAAATAAAAAGAATGGTCCCGATTTTGAAAAATGAGAGATGCCATTCAAGGAGGAAGCAGCTTCTATGTACTATCCCCTTTGAGAGTTAGAAAGTTATACAGACCTTATCATCCTGTAATAGGCTATGGATATGACTTTTTCCCTAATTGTACTTTTTTATATTGCATTTAAAAGCCATATTAATTCTTTTATTGAATAGTATATCTTTTTATTATATTACCGAGGCCGTAGCTTATTCCTGGTAGGTAAGCACAGAATGAAAGGACACTATCTTATGATCAGAATGTAAGTCCCCCAGAGGTGAAATGACATTTAAAAGGTATTTTATCCTGCATAGTAGAGAAGAAAGCATCAGTATCATATGAATTTCATAGGAATAATCAATTAGTAGGGAATGAAGAATTTTTGAGACAACTTTTTCAAAGGAATATTGCATTAGAATTATGTTCAATATTCTTAAAATGTTCTTTGTATCAGAAACATACTTATCAATAAAAATAATCAACTCTAGTGAAGAGTGTAAAATAAGGTAAATAAGGCCTGGAGAGATTGCTCAGTGGTTAAGGCACCTGCCTGCAAAGCCAGGTTCAATTCTCCAGCACCTATGTAAAGTAAGATGCACAAAGTGGAACACGTACCTGGAGTTTGCTTGCAGTGGCTGGGGGCCTTGGTGTGTCTGTTCTCTCTGTCTGTCTCTCTTCTCTCTATCTCTTGCTTACAAATAAGTAATTTTAAAAATAAGGTATATAGGGGGCTGGAGGGATTGCTCAGTAGTTAAGGTGCTTGCCTTCAGAGCCTAAGAACCCGGGTTCCATTCCCCAGTACCCATGCAAGCCAGATGTACAAAGTGGCACATGCATCTGGAGTTCATTTGGAGTGGCTAGAGGCCCTGGTGCGCCCCCATTCTCTCTTTCTCTATCTCTGTCTGTCTGTATCTCCCTGCTTGAAAATAAATAGGAAAACATTTTTTTAAAACAACACACGGGTCATGAGAGCCCGGCTGAAGACTGGGCTATCCATGGTCCCCTACCACAAAGACTGATACAGACGGCCCATGGAGGAGGATATCTAGCTGACTGGGGATGGGGAAGGGGAGCAACGGGAAATTGGGGATAACAACTCATGGTTGGCCCACTAATCAATGTAACTCACTATGGACAATAAAGAAAAAAAAGAAAAAATAATAATAAGGCATATAGGGTTAAAAGAGAAAAATGTGTGTGTGTGATCATTCACAATTTAAGACAATCTAATGGAATGGGAAGTGATGAATAGCTCATTAAGTAAAGTTCCTGCCTTGCAAGCATGAGGACCTGAATTTGGCCTCCAAAATCCTGGGCACAGGGATGGGCACATTTGTAATCCCCGTCTGGGGAGGCAGAGACAGGTAGATCCCTGGGGCTGGCTGGTCAGACAGTCTAGTCTACTTGGCAAGTTCCAGGTTAATGAGAGACCCTGTCTCTAAAGCAAGGTGGAAAATGTCCAAGGAGTGAGACCTGAGGTTGTCCTCTGGCCCCCACAGATGTACACACACACACACACACACACACACACACACACACACACGCACACGCACATGCACATGCATGCACATACATGCACACACATGCACATGTGCACCCTACACATACATCCATAAAGAACAGCTCAGATTTTTGACTCAATGTTTGGAAGTAAAAATCTACTCTGGGAAAGAGTTCTCTGATAACACGGGAGCTCAGCACAGTAATGGGACGGTAATTCATTACAGCTGGAAGATGAACCTCCCTGAAAAATTCACGAAACTGAATCCTGAGCACTTAGTTGCAGAAGGGCAATTATGGGACCTGGTACACTTTCATTATCTTAAGATGAGTGAGAATAAAATGCAAAACTGGAGCATAAATGATGCAGGGCATAATAGGTTTGAGAGTTCTTTTTTGTTTTAATTATATAAGTTTTCATTAATAAGTGCTTTGAAAGATAGGATTCTTTTTTTGAGGTTGGCTATTTCAAAGACCAATAGTACATAGCCATCTTCTATATTTTATTATAATACTGGGAGTAGCTAACTTTTTATGGTTGCATTCCAGGATTTGCTGAAGCAGTTTCATACATTATCTCATTTATTATCAATCTCAACTCTTCCTTGTAACAGAAGAAGAAACTGAGGCACAAAAAATTAAGCAACTGGTCCAGGTCCCCCAGTTGACAGATAATTTTACCAGGATTGAAGTACAGTTAGGTTGCAGAGTATATATCTCCATCCTTTATTTTGAACCTACTAGGTGCTTTATAATGCACCCACTATGTTCTCTCTGCGTGTTTGTGGAGGATGTGCATGGGTGTGTCCGTGCAGCTCTCTACACGTTTGCCTGCAGCCAGGTCCCGGCCCCTGGGGCGGTCATGGTGGAAGCTCAGGAGTCCCAATCCATTGCTCTCCCTTTCCTTCTTTAAGCTGCTTTCTCATTCTGACACTTCTCTGGTCTGTGCTGTGTGATCACACCCAGCTGTTCATGTGGGTCCTGTTGATCAGCCTCCAGCCATCTCCTGGATCTCCTCGGTCTCTTCTGCTTACACAGGACGTGCTCTTAACCCATGAGCCATTTCTCTAGTTCCTTAAGTGGCCTTCTATAGAAACCTCCCATGAAAGGATCCATCTTTCTAATTTACTTTGTGGATTTGAAGAGTCTTTAATGTCTTATACAATGCAGATACAAAACACACAGGTTTCTGTCACAACTCAGCTCAAGAAAAGCAAATTACTTTGGAAACGTCTCTTGATTTCATTGTGCAGCCATGAATGTCTCCTATGTTCTGCCTGTCCTTGTGTCCATGTGTGCCCATGGTAGACATTATATTTCTTTATCTCCTCGCTGCCAGGGACTAGAGCACTGTGAGTGCTGAGGAGCACTTGTGAAATGGAATAATAAGTGGGAGCACTTCCTATCCTTTCTGCATCACGTTCTGACATATAATTTTCCCTGCCAGGCATCAATTTGTCTCGTGCTGGGGTAAGGGAGGATTCTGCTTTCTCTAGATTGAATTACTGTTTTCCCTGTTTACCAAACTAAAAAGGTAAAGAAACATGAGATTCTCCACTGAAGCAAGGAATAAATTTTGAGGAATAAACGAGTTAAAAATTCTGAATCCACAAGTCTTTATTGACTCTTTCAAAGAAAAGTTACCTGAACTTTTCCCACATTGCCAAGGAGAGAGGTGACTTCTCCCTCCAAACCTCTATTGCTAAGGATTTTGATCCATTGCTGAAGCTGGGGAGAGAGCTATAATGTCACTCCAACAGACACCTGGGGGAAAGACGATTCCAAGAGCAGTCTGATGTGTTAGCAGAAGAGGCTGATGCACGGTGACAAGGGACAGAGGGGCAGTGCAGATGGTGGCCGGCTGCAGAGGGCAGGGACTCGCAGCAGAGCAACTAAGACTGGGTGAGAGGCGAGTAAAAGGCAGCCCAGAGGTCCTCACCAATGGTACAGGGTCTTAGGGACCCATGAGCTCTTGTGGACATAGAGAAATCCAGGGGATCTTGGGAGAGAGGAGAGAAGTGACATCCCAGGGTAGTCCAGTGTTAAAAAGAACAAGGCTGCATACTTTTCATGGCATGGCCTTATGGTAATCCTTTACACAAGGGGCTCAAATACCAATGTCCAGAAAGGCCAAGTGCGTTAAGATGAATGAGTGGGACACTGCACGAAGACAGGAGGAGACTGGTAGGTTATTGCCACGTGGCACCTGGTCCGACCTTATCAAGGACTATTCGAATTGGCCAATTTCAAGTTGGGGAGATGGCTAAGTGGTTAAAGGTATTTGCCAGGGTTCCATTCCCTGTTAACCCAACAAAACAAATAAACAAGTGACTGAAGTGTCTGGGTTTGTCAGCAGTAGCAAGCCCTGTGCTCCTATGTTCTCTCTCTCTCTCTCTCTCTCTCTCTCTCTCTCACACACACACACACACACACACACACAGTTTCTCTCTCTCCTTTCAAATAATAATCCTTTTTTGTGCAAATAAATAAATATTAAATATTTTTTAATTTCCCACTTGCTACATATTGATATCCAAGGTTTTATGTGAAATGTTTAATTTATTAATTATTGATTTTTCATTTAATGTTTTGTTAACTATTATATTGATCAAAAAAATTCATTTTCACCATGGTACCACACCTGATTGAAACTTCTAACCTATCAAATTACTTCATAATACTCAGTCAGTATTC
Source organism: Zapus hudsonius (assembly GCA_004024765.1). Classification (NCBI taxonomy): domain Eukaryota; kingdom Metazoa; phylum Chordata; class Mammalia; order Rodentia; family Dipodidae; genus Zapus; species Zapus hudsonius. The sequence continues at coordinate 42,120 of PVHP010010357.1, forward strand.
CTTAAAAGATTATCAGAAATATCGAATCTCTTAAATTAAATCAAAATAGACAATGGCAATCTAAATAGCACTTATTATTAATGCATGGATTCCCATCCAGCCCTCAAACCTCTCAGCGTGTTGATTCCCTACGTCTTGATTTCTTTTTGCCTAATAATCATCCAAACAGACAGTGTGCCACACAATGACCTGTTATCAAAGGAATTGGCCAAGTACTTCTCAGTAAAATTGGTTGGCACTTCTGTTATCCTACATAATTTAATTTATTTGAGGAACTAGATCTTTCTTTGGCAGTAGGATGAGTATAAACACATTCAAAATACATTATTTAACTTGGGTTTAAATATACTTAGGTGTGTAAGGCTGAGGGAAAGTGGCTTAACAATACAAACGCCATCTTGCTTCAGCCTACATCACCCTTGATCAGCCAAAGTCTTAAAAATAAAACCCAGTAGACATTATCCAAGCATTTTGGTATGTGCAATCAAAATAGTCTTTATTCTTAAATTATTGTTTCCTTTCTACAAAGTGGAGATTTCTCATGTACTTGCAGAGTTTTTGGCTAATGCTTTGTTTATCCTTATTCAATTTGTAGGCTAAAAATAAAAAAAAAAATCTCCAAGCAAAGTTGATTGTAAAGTAGACTAGGCTTGGGTCCCAGGACTAAAGAGAATTCATCAGATGGCCTCCCCATGGAACAGGCAGAACTCTCCTTACCTTGAGGGACAGATCCAGACATTTTGTCTGCTCAGATGTTGATAGTGTCATTCTGGCCAATGTTGACTGGGAGGTTTTCGGCACACGTGGGGTCCAGCCCTACACAGTTTTCATGGAGTGCACTCAGACTTTCCCTGGTATGTGCACTTTTAATAAACTAAAAACCAAACAAACAAATCTCACAAGAATTTCCTAAAGCTGCTGCTGATTGGAGATCTTTCTGAAGCAGTGGGGTCCCAGCCATGGCTTCCAGAAGCTTCTGAAGAGCCTTCCTTTCAACAGTTGGGGTTGAGGTTTCTGAGGCAGACAGCCCAATAAGGTTTAGATTAAAAAATGGGAAGTCAACCTCTTAAAGTAGAATTCTGAAGGTACCTACCAGCAAGATGGAAATGAATCACATGTTTCGTGCCAGTGAAATTTCATGATATGTCTTAAGGGATCTCAGCAGGAAAATCTAGGCTTGTCTACAAAAAAAGGAGGAAAAATCCACAAGGAAATGAAATCCTTAGAAAAGGGGAAGGCAGGTTCCCAGTTCTATGATTTTTAAAACTTTATATTTTTTATTGGGAATTTACTGTGTGAACATATTTAAATATGTGATTTTAATTAGAAATACTTTAGAAAAGAATATATAAATATTCTAAAAGAAAATATAAATTTTATGTTTTGCTACTTTATTATGTAATTTATTTAAGAGAGAGAGAGAGAGAAAGAGAATGAATATGGGCAATTCAGGACCTCTTTTCTCTTTAAACAAACTCCAGATACATCTGTCACTTTGTGCATCAGACTTTAATTGGGTATTAGGAAATTGAACCCTGGGCCAACAGGCTTTGCAAGCAAGCACCTTTAAACACTGAGTCATCTCCCCAGTCCAAGGCTTATAATTAGGTAGCCAAAACAACTTTTTTTTAAAGCAGTCTAGAAGTTCACCCTCCCCAAGGTAAACCTGAATTTCATGATGAGTAAGAAGAAGGTAGGTGCTGGGGGGATGGAGCCAGCTTTCATGGTTTGGGGTGCAATGCCAATGAAAGGTACTGATTCCTGCTCTTCACCTGTATTTTCCTGTCACTTGATCCTTGCAGTTCTGTGAGGGTTCAAAGGGTAAGTTGAGTCAGAGTGAAAGAACCCCCTCTTCATATGGGAGATAGATGAGACAAGGGAGTCTAGTTGGAGGCTGGAGAGAGAGAGATGACATGAACAGATTGGGTCTTATCTGAGAAAATGAAAGGACTCAGTGTTGATAGTAAGTCCAGAAACAGGGTCCTCCAGAGAGCCACAAAGGCTGGTGGGTTGATCACAGTCTTGAAGATGCCACCTGCCAAAAATGCTAACTTAGCCCAAGTTCCAAACAAACACAGTGGTTCCTGCTTGCCTGGTGCTGACCTGTTCCCTACGTCCACCCATGGGGGTCACTTTAAAAGTCCCACTGCTACATTCTGTCACCCCCTGGCTGCCACCTCTACAGGGGGATGGAACACCATAGTAGAATAAACATGTCTGGGTGTGATGTGGCTTGTTGTATGTCACAGGGTCGCTGTCATTTGTCCTGGACTCTTTAGGTTACATCTCGGGGTGAGAGTGGACATTGAAAATCTGGGGCCTTATACACTTTCTTGCTTTTTCAACTGATGAGTGAATTGAGTTTCTTTTCCCCATTAAACGCCTGTGTCAAAAGGCTGGGGAACTTCTGTGGGAGGCAGACTGTGTCATATACTTCTGAAATATGGAAGTTCTTCAAATATAACACATGTTCAGCAAACTCACATAAAATAAAGCAAGAATTAGTCACAAAACCTCACATTCTCTTAGATGCTCTGAACATCCTGGTCATAGGTCAGGGCTAGGGGAAGAATTACGAAATTCTAAAAAGACCAGACCTGCAAAAGGCAAACTTCTCTAAGTCAAATGAAAGCTTACTGGAAGTGGAGACAGGGTGGGCTGGGGGTGGAATTCAGTTGGTGGAATGCTGGTCTATCTAGTATGTACACAAAGCCTGGCTTCTATCCCCAGCACCACGTGAAGAAATAATAGGCAAGGTGGTGCATGTCTGTAATTCCAGTACTTTAGCCTGGGATACAAGAGACCCTTTCAACGATGAGAGAGAGAGAGAGAAAGAGAGAGAGAGAGAGAGAGAGAGAGAGAGAGAGAGAGAGAGAGAAAGGCAGGTGAGTAAATGTTATTGTGTGATTGAAATCATGAGCCAATGCCAACCATTATGTTAAAGCTTGTATTTGAAAATATTTTTTATAAAGCTGTCATTCTTAACATTTTGGGGTTACTGATTTTTATGGGAATCCGAGGAAAGGTCTTTCCCGAAATCAGTGTGTATTCATATCTACTAGGAAGATCTGGTTTTGTACAACAGAATTTCACAAGCTCCCTGGAGCACATTCGTGGACAAGCTTCCCGAAGGCGAGACCCTTGCAGACTGACCTTCCAGGTCCAAACAGGGCTTTGAAGAAAAGGCGTACTTTCAGGTTGACAACAATAGATTTCAGACCAGCAGACTCAAATGCCATCCATTCCAAGAGCCTGAAGGATCTGCAAGAAGCAGATCTACCCAGGTACACCTTCCCCTCTGTCTTTAATGGAATGCGCATGCACACCCTGAGGGGCAGAAGAATCTAGAAGTGCCTGTGAAAGTCAGATGGCCCACAGCAGGATTAAGGCCCTACCCTCAGTCTTCATGTCTTAAGGGAACACAGTAGGCTCACAGAAGTGAGGCGTTACTGCTTGTGTCATGGAGTGTCAGGTGACCCTGGGACTCCTCCCAAACAAAGAAAAAGAAATGACTGTCATTAATCACTCTCTGGCTCTTGAAGATGTTTTGCCCTCAGATCTAAAATCTGAAACCTAACATGGAGTCCGTGTTGTTCACAAAGGCCAGAGCAGGACTTTGCAAGGAAAGCCAATTTGGACCTCACTCTAGAATCTGGAAGGTTCCCTTTTCAAAACGCTTTGGTAGCCAAACAGATGTAGTTCTAAATTTTACTTGGGTCCGTTCACTGGCTTCTCCCTGACTATATTTAGGATCCATTGCTCATTTTCTTATCATTTTCCATTTCATTGCCTTTGTTTTACATTGGAGTAACTGTAGATCAAGTGTAACCCAAACTCTTCTGTTCGACTTCGTGTTAAAATCAAATAGAAACTATGAATAACGTGAGATGACTCATCTGGTTTAAAAAAAAAAAACCAAACAGGAAAGCGAGCGAGTGCTTGGTGCAGCCCCACCTGCCTCACTGAGTTGTGGTGCAAAGCCTGCACATCAGGAGGAAAACAATCCCCCTTCTCAAGGCTGAACTAAAATTAGGCTCCACCTGCAAGATGTTAATGAAGTGTGCACAGCTGTATTCCAGAAACAAGTTGCCAGGATTGCTTTTGGAAAGCTCTGTGTAAAAGCAAACTTGTTACTTCTTTGCTTAATTCCCATAATGTAGTATTAATTTTCATGGCAATTATTAGCACAATAACCAACTGATAAGTAATCTCAAAATAGATCCAATCCGATCCGATAGGAAATATACTGTAATTTCTATCTGCACAGCCTGTTAGCTTAACCCGTTACTCACCAATGAGTTCTTCCTGCCTCTCTTGGCACTGTGTTCAAACATGGGAGCCATGGACCCGCTCCCAGACAGGTCTACCTTCTCCACATGCTGCTTGTGGAAGCAGAAAGAGGAAATCCATGTTTTCTCGGCCCGTGATCTTTACTGTGGATTCTCCAGTGGTCTTTGAAAGGCTCAAATAGAAACCAAATCACATCAGGCTGGTGTCCAGCTCCTTCTTACATTAAGCCTTAAGATCCAGAGGCAGCCTGCGAAGGCAAGCCTGGGGTTCCTGACCTGGTCAAGCCTTCACAGCTGGGTTCCAGGGACTGAAGGGCTCATTGTTGACCCCCATTGCTCTTCCAGAACATTCTACAGTGCTTGCCTTCCATGGGAATCATGCAGGACACTTTAATTATTTACGAAACTCTGTGTGTCATAAATTCAAGAAGCTGCCACTGGAGAAGAGAGAATTGCTGTTTTTTTATTTTTTGTAAATTCCAGCCTTGAGAAAAATAATCCTTTTCATTAATTTTCCTTATTGAAGTTTCTTTCTTCTTAAAAAGAGCCAGCAATACCTGCCCTAATTGTGATTTGGTCTGCATCTCGGATGCCATAGGGGTCAATGTGTAGATTGTTAGTATTTATTATTATTATTATTATTATTATTATTTGGTTTTTGAGGTAGGATGTCGCATGCATCACCTTGTGCATCTGGCTTTATGTGGGATCTGGGGAATTGAATTCAGGTCTGGGGAATTGATCTCGGGTCCTTCTGCTGTACAGGCCAATGCCTTAACTACTAAGCCATCTCCCAGCCCCAATTCTTAGTATTTTAATATTATGCTTTTGTTTTGTTTGGTTGAGGCTGAGTCCAATCTAGTCTAAACTGACCCTCTGTAACCCAAGCTGGCCTTGAACTCAGGGTGATTCTCCAACCTCAGCCTCCTGAGTGCTGGGATTAAAGGCATGTTCCACCATGCCTGGTTTATACTGGCCTCTTCGTAAAAGCTCTTTGGGAATTTTTCTGTTTAATCTTCTAGAGGTCAAATAAGCTCAATTAGATCTTGAGTGGTGAATTCAGTTTCTGTTAGAGATTAAATAATGGAGAATATAGCGAGGCTACTTTTCATTACCCTATCTGATTTCATTAGCCTAATTCACGCTTATTAATTATTGGTCTGATGAGATCATCAAATGTAACCATGCCAGTCTCCTGATGGTTGCATTTGGGGAATATTCAGTCTTTTTTAGCACCTCCATATAGCCCTGAGATATTTCAATTCAATTTCACTTTCATTTCAGTGTCCTGCCCTACTCAGTAACTGTGTCTGCCCACTGGGCCTGTGAAGCCAACACAGCCAGAATGAACACTGTGTGACTGACTACAGCCCAGCTCTGCACCTCTCCACACAGACACAGGATTCTCGTCGAGCTCCTGTGTGTTTCTACAGTGCAGGTCTTTACAGACTC
>PVHP010010358.1:0-47886 GCA_004024765.1 Zapus hudsonius
AGTGTGCCAAACACTGACAAGGGGAAGCTGGCTATAACATCCATAAGCCCATCCCCAACAATACAGGAGCCCAGGAAGCTCCAGTTCCCAAATTGCTATAAACTGGGTACCTAGCTTATAATTCACAACACAAGTTTATGGGGGACAGGTGAATCAAACCACCACAACATGTATGAGAACCTGAAGAGTGGGATGCCATCAGGCAAAGCAAGTGCCTTTAACCTCTGAGCTATCTCTCCTGCCCCCTTCTGCCATAATTTGAGAGACACACAAAGCAGTCCCGTACTCCCTGATATAAGCGTGTACACTTCCACATCGGTTTATGCAGTGTTGAGGATGGAATCCAGAGCTTTGTGCATGCTAGGCAAGCACTCTACCAACTGAGCTACATTCTCAGCCCAAGGCAGGGCCTTATGAGCAGGCACTGGCCACACAATAGCACCATGCTTCCTTCGCACACGGGCTTCAGTTAGCAATCTGGCAGTTTGTTAGTCAATATTATTTGTTGTTAGCTTAATTGTCGGAAAATTGAAAAATGTAATGCATAGCTATGAAACCCTTAAGGCTGCTTAATCTTTTTGGTTTGTAACCAATGTAATTTTTATTAGCTGATCCCATCTTGATTATAATAGGCAGAGTCTTGGAAAAGCTGTTGAAGGCTTCAAGTCATGGTGTGCACAGGGAACAGACAGGTTCCAACATCTGCCTTTGTTGCCAGGGAGAGAGAAAAGGCAGAGTGGGCCAGAGTGAGCAATTTGGACTTGAGATGCTAATGCTGGTGAGGAGAAAGAGCATGTCTGGATGGACATAGAAATAATGCTGTTAACCTCCCAGGGGGCTCAGCCAAGCCCCTCATGGTCTAAGCTTTGTATGCCAGGGTGTTTGGACCCAGCAGTATTCTAAAAATGAGCAGAGCCAGAAGCTTAGACTTAAGCTTTAGTAGAGGAAACTGAGACAAATCCAAAAGGCTACTGAAAATACATTTTGTTTCCATCCACATTGGCTTATTGATTATTATTTGGAAAGGCCTTATTCCTCAGTTTGATAGTTTAAACATGGTGCCATCTCAAATCAGAACTATATCCATGATTTCTCTGATAATTTGGAATTTATAAAGGATGGCTGTAATGGTGTCTGGTTTGCCCTCTGGACTTCATTTTCTGCACCAAAGAATGGGGAACAGACATTCTCATTCATTCTGCTGCCCTTTGCTTGGTCCTGAAATATGAAGGGACCTCCTTTTCTGCTCTGACATCTCCAAAGTCTCTTGGATTCCTCTAAATATCCCACCTAGCAACAAGCCCTTTTTGAGGAGTGGAGTTGGTTTTTTTTGGGGGGGGGCGGGGGGTCAGGAATACTGGGATTCTATTGACATTTGACTGATGTTCTTTCCCTCTACCATGGACCCAGCAAACGAGGAGGCAGACTGGTCCACATACATGGGCAGTCCAGAGGTAACATGTGGACTTTTCTTTTCTAGCCCTTTATGAATATAAATATGTAGTGCATGGTGTTTTGCAGAATTAAATCTCTAAACCTAGATTAGCCTGGTAATATCATTATGTCGATGCCAGGGATGAGATACCTGTGACCGCTGTGTGTCTTCTCATTCTACGATGCCTGTGACGACTTGATGCACTTTAATTTGCCAGGGCAATCATTAATTGCATATGAAACAGTTGGTGTTTGGCTTTAAGGGAAGCCGATTGGGTCAGTCACCGAGCGCGCGTTTGGCTCAGTGATCTACAGCTGGCTCTTTGCTGAAGCACTCCTGCTTTCTTTTCAAAAGCATTTCTCACTCAGGGTTTGGGGGGCCCCCTGAGGAAGAGACTGTGAAGCATTGGGGGTTTTTTAATCTGTGTTTTCCTTTGGGCATTATAGCTTTAATTTTAATATTTTGGATAATAAAGAATGATTTTAAATTAAATTTTCGAGTCTGCCATCTGTGATTGTTTGGACTTTCCCCTCCTCTCTGGCAGTTCTTTGACTTAATTCTTCCTGAACAGGAGCAAAAGTGGATATTGAGCTGGAGAGGAACAAGGGGAGGCCGAACAGTGGGCAAGCCCACAGAACTTAAAGAAATGGTGAGTCTTTCAACCCTGGCCTTTGGCCTTGGAGGTTGGTGGGAAAAGTGAACCCAGATGTCATTGAACCTCATCACCTCTTGATTTGACTTTGAGAAAGTAATTTCCAAGGTTATATCTCAGTTTGGCCATCTGTTAGACAACTGCTTTTATTTTTTTAATTGACAGTGCTGGAATCAAATGCAGCGTCTCACAATGCTATATACATGCTAGGTAAGAGCAGGGTTTATTTTTCCTTTGTGCTACTGGGGATTGAACACACTAGGCTATATCCTTAGCCCTCTTTTATTTTTTTTTTTAAAGACAGGTTATCACTAAGTTGCTCAGGTTAACCTTGAGCTCACTTCTGTAACTCAAACTGCCTTTGAACTTATGATGCGCCTACCCAACCCAGCCTCATGAGTAGCTGGAACTGCAGTCATTCACACCAGGCCCAACTCAATATCAGTAATTTCAAAATATTTTATTTATTTATTTAATTGCTTGCAAGAGGGAGAGACAGAATGGCACACCAGGACCTCTTGCCACTGCAAACAAACTCCAGACACAGGTGTCACTTTGTGCATCTGGATACTGGGGAATTGAGCCCAGGCTTTGCAAGCTAACACCTTAATCACTGAGACATCTCTCCAGCCCAATATCAATGATTTTTAAATAAAGTATAACCCAGTGAGGGGTTTTATAGCTTCCATACTATTTTTCTTCTGAAGACAGGCACTCAAACCCAAGGCACATCATTATCCACTGAAGGCTAAAAGGGTCTGAGCACTTATGTGTGTCTCCAGATCTTGAGTTAAATCTGAGAAATCTCTACCTACATATAAGTTCTTCATGTTGTCAGTGAATCTCAGGAGGGAGAATCTTCGACCCTTCCATGGGAAGTGAGGACACATCATCACCACTGCAGACCATAGCATTAATGAGTCAGACAGACAGTGCCGCTGAACACACAGACAAATGCTGAGTGAACGCCAGCATAAAATGAAAAAGCACCTGCCAGCAGAGGAGCTGGGGTGACAAGTGGGTTAGCGAACGTCGTAGTCAGTCACACGCTGCTGGGATGAATCTCCAAACCAGGCACAATTTGAGGGAGGAAAGTATTTATTGAAGTAACAGACCCAGGGGAAGTTAAGGAAAAGGCTGGCTCCCTTTCACAGAAACAAGCAGAGAGAGAAACCCACCACCAGTACCTCAAGCAAGCACACTGTAACACTGTAACTCACAAAAATGCAGAACTGCCAGACTGGGGTTTCGCTTTTATTTTGCATATCTATCCCTGGTATTTTGCATCCAATTTAGAAAGGGTGTCATGACCCCAGGAGGCCAGGCCAAAGTGACACTTCCTCCAGCCAGAAGGCTGAAGACAGTTAACAATTATAATAAATTCTATTGGGGGACATTTACTCAAAACTACCACAGTGAGGAAAGGGGGGCATGGGGCTCCCACAGCAAAGCAAAGGACTCCTCCGCATAGATTTAATGGGGAGAGGTTGCTTGGAGGGTCAGGTTTTGCATTTGGGAAAGAGAGAATTTGAGGAGCTGTCCAGTAGCTGTTTAAAGAAGATGAAAAAAGCCTTGAGAAGACAGCACAGTCATGAGGCCTAAGAGGGGAAGAATAAGCAGAAGTAGATGGCTCAGGGAAGAAAAATAAAGAACAGGGGTGCTGGGCATGGTGGTGCACGCCTTTAATACCAGTACTCGGAGTCAGAGGTAGGAGGATCACTGTGAGTTCAAGGCCTCAGTGGATAATGATGGCTGAGACTACATAGCTACACAGTGAATTCCAGTTCAGCCTGGGTTATTGCAAGACTCAACCTCAAAAAAAAAAAAAAATTGGGGCAGGAAAGCCACCTTTCTTGGTCTGCGGTACAAGAATGGGCACACAGGAAATTCTGGGAAGTCACAGGAGGCCTTTAGTTGTGAGTAGGTAAGAGGTCTTATTTAGTGTCTTACTATGTAACCCAGCCTTGCCTTGAACTCATAATCTTTTCTCAGTCTCCCAATGCTAGGATTCCAAGGTGTGCCACCACACACAGCCTGGCAGGAGGCTTTGTTAGCATGACTGGATTCCTTTACTTCTATACATCTCTCTACTGCCCCCTCTCTCATCCCAAATTCTCTTATCAAATCAAGGTGAGGCTCCCAGCTACCTCTATACACAGAGAAAAGCCAAATTCATTACTCCACAGGTCAGAGAGTAAAGGTTCATGAAGTGATCTTGACAGTCAAGGAGGCACTGTTGGGTTGGAGAGATGGCTCAGCAGTTAAGGCACTTGCCTCCAGTGCCTAAACCCAGGGCCCACATAAGCCAGACCCACAAGGTGGTGGCCCTGGTGCTCTCTCTCTCTCTCTCTCTCTCTCTCTCTCTCTCTCTCTCTCTCTCTCTCTCTCTGCTTGAAAAATGAATAAATAAAATATTTTTTAAAGGAGGCACTGTTCATGGCTCTGAGCAGAATGGAAGCACATAAGCAGATAGTTATCATGTTTTTTAGACCTCATACGACCATCCTTTGTCCCATATGACTCCTAGACCAAGAGATAAGCTTGGAATCTCTCTCTCTCTCTCTCTCTCTCTCTCTCTCTCTCTCTCTCTCTCTCAAACACACACCACACACACATACACACACAGAGAAATTCTGTCTCCCTCTCCTCTTCCTCTCTAAAAATCCCTTATTTCCCTAAGTAGATACAACCTTGATATCCCCCCAATAGTGGAAAACAACCCCAACAAGTGCCTATGAAAAAAGCCTTTAAGACTCATGAATATTTAGCTCGTCCTCATGTAAAATATATGACTTTGTGTAAGGATCAGGCGAACGAGGTGCATGATTTTTTTCTGATTTATGGGCCTGGAGACGGATTATTCATAGCAGAGCAGCTGTGTGGAAAGATTCATCCGCTGCAAAATGTGATTGTACATCAGGCAGTGTGTGGGAACGGAGCTATGACTAATGGCTGCTTTACATATAAATGAGAAGGTTTGTGCTAGGAACTGTAAAAAAATACAATCACTCAGCTGACGGGCAGGCTCCTTATCATGGGTGCAGGAAAGGGAAAGGGACCACGGGAAAGGTAGGCAAAGCCAGGTGTGGTGGGGGGCAGGTATAGAGAGCTGAGAGAAGGAATGGGGAAGTTTGGAGAAGCAGCAGTTTCTCCTGATCCACACCTACATAGGATCTGTATTTAACTCCATCACTGTGACCTGTGGGGGCCTTTCCGGGCAGACAGTGGTCCAGCAGAAGTGACCACATCGCCTGCAAGCACCAAACTGAAAACTCTCCTGAGCTCAGCTTTGGGCAGCTGAGGGCTCAGACCCACATCAGAAGAGAGCAGTGTGTGCATTGGGGTAAACTAAACCTCCAAAGAGAAAAACCGCAAATCTGAGACTTCTCTCTGCCACGCCTCAGGCCCCCTGCTTTCTTGTTTCTTCATCTCCCTCCTCTCTTGAAGCTGAGACAGGCTGTCTAGACATTGCAGATGTGGACAGATGTTGGGTCTGTAATTTATAACAACGGCCTCCAGAAGGCAATTCCAATTTGTTTCGGTAAGGCTTTGAGTTACAGGCAGAAAAAATATCCTGTAAATACCGTTGACTTACATGGTAACTACACCAAGGGTTTACTTAGTGAACAATCACTAACTACAGCATAATTACATATCCCTGCAGATTACTGGAGAATTTAGTGTCACTGAGCAGGCAATGACCACCACACTGAATTTCTGGCTTTGGGAGGGATTGGAGCACAAGGGAGTTGACCCACACTTAATAGGAATTTATGCCCTTTTCTTTAAAGCATCAATTAGCCTCCATTTTGAGGGGCTTTCCAGTTTTATATCCACCATAGATAACCTCTCGCCGTCATATCAAGCTCCAAGCAGTTGGAATACTGGTTATTGCTTTTTGCTGACGTAGTTTGAGACCACGCAGTATCTGCAGGTATTCATAAAAACCCCAGACAAGACAGGAGCCAGGTGATTGTCCTCCTCATTATCACAATGCCTTGTTCTCTCAGCTACAGGCTGAGGGGAATGATGCATTCTCACTTTCTCTTGGTGACCGATGACTCAACAGCTGTCCAGGCTAGCAGTGAAGTTGACTGGCCCACCCAAGATCAAGTTAATCCTAGTGAAGACTCTATTTGGATCTGGTCATTATAATGGAAAATGAAAAAGTAAATTTTTAGAATACTCTTTTAAGAACTTCAGGTTGCTCATGGCCATCGGAGGTGGTGTGAGTGGGAGGGGGGGGGGGCAGGAGGTTGATACTAAGGCTAGAAGTACACAAGGAAGTTAAGTGAACCTGACTTCAATCAGAGTCTGTCAGTAGCAGAAGTCATATTTGCACTGGGGGTCTGTCATCCCTGAGAATTCTGACCAGCTGGTCCCTTTGGGATTAGAGGATCAGAGTTGGCCAGCAGCTGGGAGCTCAGGCTTCCCTGGATATACAGGGTCGCAGCTGAAACAGCCATCAAGGTATCATTTATGTCAGGCAGGGTGGAGGGGAAGAGGGGTGGGAATAAGGAGGGCAGAGAAATGCAGAAATCAAATAAACACATTGACAGGGTTGGATACCAATTTTTCAATCCATCGCCCACCTCTTCTGGTTTATTTGTTTCACATCATCTTCCCTCCCCCTCTCACCTGTCCAAAGACCATCAAATCAAATTTATGCTTAATAGACCTCTAGGCACAGACCCCTGGGTTTCCACAGACCTGGAAAAAAATGCCTTATGCCATTTTATGGACAGATATTGCCTGGAGAATTCTGACTCTTTGAGATTGTTGTGTGTGTTCGTTCTCACTCCGCTTCCTGGCCCCTGTTTACAGGGTGCTTTGTTTCCATCCAACTTGCTTCACCCAAAGAAGCAGGTCTGCTTTAGAATATCCACAGAGGTACAGCACTGATCATTATGGAGGATAGGCGACCTGGACCAAAAGAAGGGAATTAGAATTTTGACCCAAACTACACTTCTCTAGCAAGAACTGGCCACTGAATATGGCTTCAGTCTAGCCTAGGTGTTTGCTGCAAAGAGTGGCTTTATTTTATTTTATTTCTTTAGAGACAGAGTCTCATGTTGCCCAGCCTTGCCTTGAACTGGCTATGTAGCCAAGGATAGCCTTGAACTTCTGGTCCTCCTACTTCTACCTCTCAAGTACTGGGATTACAGGCATGTACCACCACACTTGGTTTTATGCAGTGCTGGGGATTGAATCCAAGGATTCGTGCAAACCAAGCAGGCACTTTACCACTGAGCTACATTCCCAGAACAAGGATTGGTTTAGGAAGCAATTTGTGTCTCAGAAGTTTTCAGCCTGGACTACATGATGAGTTCAAGGCCAGCCTGGGATGGCTAACAAAAAAATAGAGGGGTGGGTTTGGAGATGTAGCTCAGTTGGTAGTGTGCTTGCCTAGCAAGCATGAAGAAGCTCTGGTTTGGATTACCAGCACCAGGCATGCTGGAGCGTGCCTGCACTGAGGAAGAAGAGGCAGGAGGATCAAAAATTCAAGGTCATCCATAACTACATAGTGAGTTCAATGCTAGCCTGGGCTGCACAAGACATTGTCTCAAAAAGAAGAGGGGAGTTTAAGCTTTTGAGCCAGGCACAGTGGCATATGCCAGGAATCTTAGCACTTGTAGGCTGAGGCAGGAGGATTATGAGTTCCAGACCAGTATGGGCTACACAGTATGACCCTGCTCACCCCTGCTGAAAAAGAAATTTAAGGTTTTGCTTGCAGTGTCTAAAGAGACTCCCAAGATTTACTTTTATGGAGTCTTTGATGAATACGAGTGAATGCTGACTGCCAGGGACTTGTGAGGTTTGTATCCCACTGAGAGATGTGGATAATGATGGCCAGGAGCCCTCTAACCCCAGAGATGCTTCTTGGGGCACCAAACCTCACATGGCTCCCTGGCAGTAGATCTGGGTACTTGTACTTTCAGCCCTAGGCGGGCTGTGGGTAGAAGGAAGGATGCCCTCTGGTCAGGGAGGACAAATGAGCTATATAATGTTAATAGCGAACGTGACTAGAGAGGTTACTATGTGCCAGGCATAGATTATCTCTTTGCTGATATATCCATGCATCAGCTTTCTGATAAAGTTACCCCTGCCAGGGAGCAGTATTGTTCTCAAAATAAGAGGAAGCACATGACATACAATTCCCCTCCATGGCCTGTGAGCATTAGCTGGAAGGTCAAATACAGTTTCCAGATTTGGAGGATAGATGCAAGTGGAAAAGGCAGCTACAGGGATGCAGATGTAGCGATGTCTGCAGGGCGGGGGCTGCAGGGTGCAAATTCAGGTGGTGCAGCTGCAGAGAGGAGATTCCACTGAGCTATGAGAAAGCTAACAAAACGGTGGAGTTTCTCAAACGTGTATGTATATATGCAAGAACACATGAGTACCTACAACATGCATGTACACCTGTGTTTCATCAGGCGAGTAAACACCTTTGGATGAATAAGAAAGGACCAGATAACTCATATACAAGGAATGTATTTCAAGAGATGCTTAATTATATTCACACAGCAGGGAGATTCCATCTCTCACTCTAGATCTTTTCATAGTCCTCTTGTTTAACTAACCCAAACCTGAGTAGGATGGGGAAAGACTTACCTTCAAGCGTTTCCCAGAGAGTGAAAAGTCTGGTCTCAGATCTCTAGGCCCAATTATCTACCCCCACCAGGCCTGATATCAAGCTGTTGCATGTGTCTGGAGGGAGATCTGGAACAGGGAACACAGCACAGAGACAGAGCCAAACATCATGTAATTTTTTTAATACTGACCCCAAGAATCCCAAACAAATTACCTGGAATACAGTAGGAGACCAGGGGCTTTGGAGCCAGGAAGCCTAAGGCCACCTTGTATTTTCTACTTTTTAGCTTCTCATCCAGTCACTCAGAAATAAAGATTTAATGAGCAATGGGCTGGAGAGATGGCTCAATAGTTAAAGGCACTTGCTTTCAAAGCCTGAAGGCCTAGGTTCGATTCCCCAGTACAAAGGTAAATTACGCCAGATGCACAAAGTGGTGCATGTGTCTGGAGCTCATTTTTGGTGGCCAGAGGCCCTGGTGTACCTATTCTCATTCTCTCTTTTTGTGATTGAAAATAAATTTTTAAAATATATTTTAAAAAAAGATTCTTGCAGGTGACTCAAACAGTGGGTGAGGATGTGACTTTTCTCTGGGCTAAAAAGCAGCAAAGGACAAGTCCAGCCTCATGGTTGTCTTGTTTATCTGCTTCTCTCTCCAAGCTGTGTGCTCTTCAGTGGCCTGGGACTCTACCTTCACATGGTTAGGATGGTGGCCACAGTATCTAGCAATACCACACAAAAGACAGGTGTTTGCTGGTGGATAAAGGAAGGAAGGAGCAGGGCTATTAGCACTGTAGCGGTTTGGCAGGCCTGTCTACAACAACAACACCTCCAACAACTCTGGTGTTATAAATGTAATAGTGGGGCTGGAGAGATTGCTCAGCAGTTAGGGCACTTGCCTGTAAAGCCTAAAGACCTAGGTCTTTACCCATTCTCTCTCTGTCCGTCTCTCTTCTCTCAAGCTCTTGCTCTCAACTTGCAAATAAAATGAAAGAAAAGAAATAGTGAATAAAACAGACAGGGTCCCTGCCTTCATGGAGCTCAGAGTCCAGTGAGAGAATACAATAGTTACAAAAGGAAGCAAACGATGCTCAGAATATGCATTAAGTCTGAGAAGTCTCTGAAGGCTTTTCCAGGATGCAACCTGTCAGCTGGCATCTCAAGAGAGAGCTGAAATTAAGGCCATGCTAGGGGTGGAAATGGTCTGGTACCTCTGTTACTGCCAGGGGCCGACTTCTCCAGTGGCTGCTTCCAGCATGACCCAGTCAGACAGCAGCAAAAGGTGAGCTTGACTGGAGCATGGTTTACACCCATGAGCATGGAGCAAAGAGGTTAGAAGGAAAGGGTCTGCTCTTTATTCCAAAAGCAAGGGGACACCTCTGCAGTGCTTTGAAGTTCAGAGATGGTAATGGTGACATAATCAATGCCTGTGAATTGAGGGGATAAGGGACACAAAAAGAGAACAGGGTTCTGAGTTCTCTAGGCAACAAATGGCAGCCAGCAATGACCTTGGACTGGGAGAGGGAAGGGCTGGTGGGAGCAGAACCACGAGAATGGATAAGACATATCTTCATTAATTATTTATTCATAAGCAGAGAGAGAAAGAAAGAGCGAGAATGGGCGTGCCAGGGCTTCTAGCCACAGTGAACAAACTCCAGGTGCACGTACTACCTTGTGCATCTGGCTTTACATGGGTGCTGGAGAATGGAGCCTGGGTCGTTAGGCTTTGCAATCAAGGGCCTCAACTACTGAGCCATCTCTCCAGCCTGAGATCTATTTCTAGAGTGAGTTGAAGAGGCTTACTGATGGTTTGGGGCCTACAACTGAAGATGGGTATTGGGGTGAGAGAGGAGTCAGAGATTCCTATCTGCTCCTTGAAGACTTTTAGAAAGTTTCTCTTTTTGGTCACTGGTGAGTTCAGTTCTGGTGGCCTTCAGAGGTGGATGGATTTCCAGATCCACAGAATAACGAAATGACCAGGAACCCTGCATAATCGAGGAGGTGCCTGGAGAGTCATTTTCCCCAAGTGACCCTTTTCTATTAGGGACTCACATTCATCTCTCCAACCCTCCCAAGCCCAAACACCCATGGCTCTCCATCTCTGGCTCTGCAGACCTACACAGACTCCCTCCATCCTATCTTATTTACCTTTGCCTCTCCAAAGCTTCCACGCCCCCTCTTTTCCCCTCTCTCCACCGGACCTTCCACCCACCCCAGTCCCTGCCTCCACTTCACCCTATTAAGAAACAACCACCCCATAGAAGCTTCTGCCCCTGGCGGCTGCTCCCCGAGCCCCGCCCGCCCTCCCTCCCTCTGCTTCTCTCCCTGACAGATGCCTCAGAGCCCCGGGCCGCAGTTAAGGTGACGAGATGCAGCAATTCTTTATGAACATTTCATTCCTGCTCGCTACACGACGTAAATTAGATGGTGTGTTACATTCGGGCAATAAGAGAGATATGTCACCACGACGCTGGCCCATTGGATGGAGAGGGTAATCCTGCCGTGAATTTCATTACTGCTTTTATATAGACAGAATTAGCTCGGTGACAGCGAGCCTGATTGTCTTTCACTAGGGGTTTGGCGAAGAGCTGAAAGGATTTCACCCTGATGTGCACACTACTGAGTGACCCCGCTCACCAGCCGCTCTGCTGATTGCTTCGCACCTTGCCTGCGATTGGCTCAGCCTCGCCTCCCCCTTGTCTGCAGCCCTCCCCGCTTGGCTTTCTCTTGAATCAAGAAGAAAGGAGACCTGATGGAGGAGTCACAAGGTCATGAAGGGAAATGTGTATGTGGGGAGGAGCAGGGAACAGCAAAAACAATCCCTTTCTGACCAGACTTTCCTGGCCCCCAACGAATGGGTGAGAAAGACCACGTCCCTCTAGGCAGGAGCTGGCACATCCTCCTGGGCCTTCCCAGCAGAACCCCCTCTGCTCTGTCTGATGTCTCTGTTTCTTGCCCTCAGAGCTAGCTGGAGTTCTTTCTCACCTTCTAGCCAGGGAGAGTTGAGAGAAACAAGAGCAAGAAGGCTTGTCGTTCCCTAGCCTCTGGTCCCAGCAATCCAACATGAAGGCAAGGAGCAGAGTAGATTCCCTTCCTTCCCCTCCTCCCTCACATCTCTGTCATCCCTTGTTCCCTGTGTTTAACACTCATGAGAGACTTCCTCAATCCTTAAGTGGGAACCAGATGTCTCAGCACCAGCAACCTGCAAACAAACCCAGACCAAGGATTCCTCGCTGTGGGTGGCTGGTCCCACTCTGTTACTTGGCCCTCACTTTCTGTCCCCTGTTCACTCCCTCCCTCACCTCTGTTGACTCTTCACCATGGCTTTCTGCCAGGCCTTTCTGAGGCAACTGGCTGCTCCTGCAACTGGCCAGGGAAGCTGGCGATTGCTGGGATCCTAGGCCCTTGCTCATCATTCTAACTCTTTCCAGAAGCCACCAACTGGACTCTATGAGCTTCCATTCCTTGGGGGCTCAGGGGCCAGGCATGGAGCAGACAACATAATCTCTTCAAAGCCCTTTTGCTTTGGGTGGATCTGGCACATCTGTCAAGAAAGCTACTCTTGTGACCCATAGCCGTCATGGCTGTGGCCTCTGGGCCCTGAAGGATTAAGGTCACAGTTTCCACTTTCCAGAGGGGGAGGGGTCTCCCGAGCTTGGCAGAGCAGAGCAGACTCCCCGAGGTCTGCCATAGGGTCTCTGCATGCTGATCAGTCTCCTGGGGACAGGTAACTGAACTCCTCCTAAACTCCAACCAGGCACCTCGGCTCCAGCTACCTGAGGAGAAGAGGGCTCCCTGAAATCACATTGGGGGGTGGGGAGCTCACTGTAACACTCCTGCACATTCATTCCATGAACTTCCATTTCCTCACCTCCAAAATGAGCACAATGGGAGCTGTCATGGTGGGTGTCACGGCACTAAGCTTTCAGTGTTCCAGAACCTTCTCCTTCAGCTGCTCTCCTCATCTGTCAGCCTGCCTTGGAATTGTGTCTGCTGAAGAGAGCTGCCCTGCCGAAGGTCATGTGCCTTTCCCAGCATAGCCTGGCATCTCTGGCTGGTATTATGGTCCCAGTCTCTTCTTCCCTAGCTTGGGACAGGTGGAAGGGACATTCCAGCTCCGATGGTTGGCCAAGGCCTTTCTAGAACTTACAGCAGCTTCTTCCTCTTCCTAGTCCCACTTCTTTCCAGTTTCTTCCCAGAGCCCCGAGGACGGTAGACTTCCTATGTAGAACAGTCCATCACAGTCACTCCTAGACGCAACCTGAGGACAGTTCCTACCATCCTCACTGATGGGGCTACCACAGGATGAAAGCCATGAGTGCTGGCTGTCATGAGATACAGCTGCTTTGTGGTCATCTCTGTCGTCGTGATCTTCATCAGCTTCACAGCAGAGCTGATCCAGAAGTTAAGATAGGGTTGGCATACATTGTTCAGGGCATCCCAAAATGAATGCCCAGTGCTCACTTCGACAGCACATATACTAAAAATGAAATTATATAGAGAAGATTAGCATGGCCCCTGTGCAAGGATGGCACACAGAAATGAATGCCCAGCCTTTTTATTTATCCCAAGCACCCCATCTTTTGCATTCTTCACTTTATCTTCTGATTAGAATGACCCTCTCAAATTGGACAACTTGTTGCTCAGGAAAACAGCCATGATCCCAAGGATTTAGGGGTTCAAAGTTCTATTATTCACATCTCATTTTCATTCTTTTTGCTTTTGAGACAGGATCTCATGTAGCCCAGGCTGGCCTTCAATCACTATGTAGACAAGTATGGACTTGGTCTTCTGAGCCTCCTGGATTTACCTCTGAGTGCTGGGATTACAGGCATGAGCTACCATGCACAGTTTATGTGGTACTGGATCAAATCCAGGACTCTGTGCATGCTCAGCAAGCAGTCTACCAACTGAGCTACAACCCTAGCCCCACAGCTCATTTTCTGTCTTAAGATTCATGAACTATATGTCCGTTGCATGTTCCTTCTACCCTCTCTGGATGTGTTCCTAGTTGGCTATTTTTTTGGGGGTAGTCTAAAACCTATACCTTCCTCTCATAGGCCAAGGTTTTCATCTTTCCAGTGAGGACAAAGTTCCCAAGGGAAGCCTGAGTGCAAGCTGTCTTCTCTTTTCAGCCATGAACCCCTTTGGGGCCTTGTTTACAGATCCCCTAAATAAGGTCTAAAATCTCTTCCTCATAGGGAGAAGCATTGGCAATGGTCTCCATGTTGTTAGTCTTCTAAATGTGCCCATCCTGTCTCATTCCTTTGCCCACTCCTTATCAGCCGTTCAGAATGAATGGCTGGTGGAGGTACTGCCAGGTGAGAGGATCTAGTGTGTGATCCTGGGCTCTGCCTGGGAGCTATACTCCTCTGGAGGACAATGGTCTCTTCATCCGGAGCAGCAGAGTTCTCTTCAAGGCTTCAGATGCTGAGTGGAGCCTGGGAGCTGGGGGATGGAGTTTCTCACCCCACCCCCATTCTCCACTGACGTCACAGCCTTCACTTCCTGACACTAATTGGTTGCCTTGGAAACAAGTTCCTTAAAGTGCAGGATGACTTGTGGTGGGAGGGAGAGTCACAAAAGCCAGCTCTCTGTCACGAAGAATCCACAGAGCCCCTCAAAACCGAGCAGACCCCCTCTCCTAGAGTCCTTCTCTTCTGGCATACATGTGTAGTGTGCAAGGAGAAGAGTTTACCAGCCAGGAAAATGTCATTGACCTTGACGGCCCAGATTTCTTAGCTTGCTGGGACCTTAGCAGGACTACACCAAGGTAGCCTTATTTACCACTTATTTTATTTGTGAATCTTGTCTTGAGTGGGAGATCTTGTTGCAGAGTCATAATCCAAGGCAAAAATAAATAAATAAATAAACACCCATCAGCTGTCACCCTGGAACAAGTAGATATCAGAGGTGATATAAGTTCTCTCTTCCAGTGCCAAGTTAGAAGTCATTTCTTCTAAGAGACTGTCCTTAACTAGCCAATCTCCCTCGGCCACACACAGGCACTCCCTTCACTCATTAGTTATTCCAGAGTCCACATTTTCTTTCAGTCATCAAATGCATACCCACCTCTGCTATGTTGGGGAGCCTGGGCCAGGCCCTAGGGATCCTCTGTGAGCTGACAGGAGAACCCTGCCTCTACAGAGCTTATCATGCAAATCTTATGCCATATCCTTCCACCCATGTTCATCCTGCACCAAGTATCTCTAGATTTTCTTCTTTTCCCAATATGGTGAGCTCTCTTGTTGTTTGTAGGTTGAAGCATAACTCGCCTGTTATCCCTCAACTCATGGCATTTTGAGGAGAACTTTTTGATAATATTTTTATTTATTTATTTTAGAGAGATGCAGAAGCAGAAGCAGAAGCAGAAGAAGCAGAAGAAGCAGAAGAAGCAGAAGAAGCAGCAGCAGAAGAAGAAGAAGAAGAAGAAGAAGAAGAAGAAGAAGAAGAAGAAGAAGAAGAAGAAGAAGAAGAAGAAGAGAGAAAACAGGCACTCCAGGATCTCCTGCTGCTGTAAACAAACTGCAGATGCATGTGCCACATTGAGCATCTGGCTTTCGGGGGAACTGGAGAATAGAACTCCCGGCCAGCAAGCACCTTTAGCCACTAAGCCATCTCCCCAGGCCAAGAGAGGAGAATCATGAAGCTGTTAATGCCCATCCTTCCTTAATACTTTCAGACTGTTCAACCTTCCATGTCACTGCGCTGGTTTCTAAGTCTAAGTTATGGGAAATATCTCCCAGCTAGAACCTTCCAAACACCCTGGAGTCTCTCCTTCCCTCTCAAGGCCAAGGAGCAGAGGAATAGATGGAACAGAAAGATATCCTCACAGTGTGTCCCCCTGAAGTTCAGGCATGGGCACTAGACACAAGCCCTGCTTTTATGCATCTGTGTCCTACCATTATATACATGTCTTGGTCAGTACCGGTATCTGTGACTGCTCCTAAATTGGCCAGTGCAGAGGTGTGAGCATGTGTGTGATTCCTCTTATCAGTGAGTGAGCATGTGTTCAGGAAAAGGAGAATTCAGGGATATGTTTCTCTGTGTGTGTGTGTGTGTGTGTGTGTGTTTTCCAAATGCTTGGCTTTTTTCAAAATGGCTTAGAGCACTACTGTCATTTATGGGGTTTAAAATGTCAGAACAGGGCCCGAGGGGAGGCAGGGGAGATTAAACTGCAAATAGTGAAGGTTATAGATGACGTTTCTGATAGGCTGACAGGCGGACTCAAATGATGCTGCACTTTGGCAATCATTTAAACACACATACACACAAGTTCATCTCTCCATATTTTAATGGCATATTCTGAAGGCTAAAAACATAAAAGCCTCTGTCTAGAAAGCCGCAGCTCTGCTTTCAGAGCCCACCCAGAAGCTCTCTGTGGGGTGTTGCACATATTCAAGTGCACCTACCTGGGTAGCACATGTTCTCTCTCTCTCTCTCTCTCTCTCTCTCTCTCTCTCTCTCTCTCTCTGTTAATTCTACCACACTTTCACATAGTGCCCTAATTAATACAATAAGATAATTATATAATTAATAATATACACTACATCTAGCCATCTACCTGAGATTTACAATTTGTATAATGCAGTAGGCATGGTTGTGATCTCTATTTTATAGACACAAGGAAATCCATGCTCAATGAGGTCTGATGTGTTGCCCAAGACCACTCAGCTAGAAAGGGACAAGACTAGGGCTTAGAAGGCCTTTTTATGCCCAACCAAAGCCCTACTTGCTTTGTTGTTTTCTTGTTTGGGTTTTTGGTTTTTTCCAAGACAGGGTCTCACTCCAGCCCAGGCTAACCTGGAACTTACTCTGTAGCCTCAGGTTGGCCTCGAACTCACAATGATTATTTTGTTTCTGGCACAGGTCTTCCTATGTAGTCTAGGCTAGCCTCAAACTCTTCATCGTTTTGCCTCAGTCTCCCAAGGGCTGGGATTATAGACTTGCAACATCATGCCTGAGCTTCCAGAGCCCTTGTCTACAGGCTGCGGTGCTCAATGCTGGCTGCACATTAGAATCAGCTAAAGAGCTTGAAAAACCCTCCTGCCAGAGATTCTGACTTAAAGGTTCTGAAACAGTGCTTGTTGTGTTTATTTAATTTCTGTTTGTTTGAGACAGGGTCTCACTCAGTAGCTCAGACTGGCCTTGAACTTGCAGTAATCCCTCCTGCCTCAGCTTTCCAAGTGCCAGGATTATAGGTATGAATCACCACATGCCCCTTATGCGTGTGTTTGGGTTTTTTGCATGCATGCGTGCGTGCACATGTGGGAGCTTGTGTAAATGTGTGGAGGCCAAAGGTTGAAGCTGAGTAGCTTCCTTGACCACTCTCTTTTAGTTTTCCTGAGCCAGGTTGTCTCACTTGAGCCGAGAGTTCCTCAGTTCAACTAGTCTAGTGAAACAGTTCTACCTAGGGGTTCTCTGTCTCCACCTCTCAGGGTACTGGGTGCCACATAACATGCGTATGAGTGCTGTGGATCCGAAATCTGGTCCTTATGCTTACGCAGCAAGTGCTTTATCCACTCAGCCATCTCTCCATCGTATGGCATATTTTTAAAGACAGAAACAGTAAGCAGGGCGTGGTGGTGCATGCCTTTAATCCCAGCACTGAGGAGGCAGAGGTGGATCAACATGAGTTTGAGGCCACCCTGAGACTACATAGTGAATTCCAGGTCAGGTCAGCCTGGGCTAGAGTGAGACCCTACCTCAAAAAAAAAAAAAAAAAAAAAGATACAAATAGTAACTCAAGCAGGTTGAAACCAGTTGCTGCAAGGCATGGAGGCAGACTAGTCACGCTCCATGAATGTGGATTCCCATCTCCCTCCTCTTCCAGGCCTGCCTCTGCCTCTGCTTCCCCATAGACGTTTTCTCAGGAGGATGGGATCCTCTGTGGCTTTTGCCCCAACCCCACTTGCTGCTCTGGGTGCTTGCTCAGCTCTGCCTGATGAAGAGGCTGCTGATCACAGTTGGCTACTCCCTAATGGTGAGGCTCTTGTCCACCAAGAGCGAGGGAGGAGCATCAGCTCCAACTAGCCCCATGACCAAGAGAAGACCTGCAGGTGAAGACGGCTGCCCCAATGCCCTAGGAGAAAGGAAAGACAGGAGATGAAAAGGAGGGCCCAGAGCTGGCCCCTTCGGAGGCCACCCTGACTACCTAACTGCTAAAGCCCATTTGCAATATGCCTCTTGCTTGGCCCTCTGCAAGAGAAGCAACAGCCTAGCCTGTCTGTGGCCTGCCTGACTTGAAACCTAGTTTCTGCTCATTAGCTATGTGAGTATGGGAAAGTGTTTGGCACCCCTGTGTCTCAGTTTCCTTAGCTTTAAAATAGTCACCATAGGTCTGGAGAGATGGCTCAGCTTGCCTGAAACACCTAATGACCCAGGTTTGATTCCCAGTACCCACGTAAAGCCAGATGTGCAAATGGCATGTGTCTGGAGTCTGCAGCGGCTGTAGGCCCTAGCATGCCCATTCTCTCTTCTGTCTGTCTCTCTTCTATTTCTCTCTGCTTTCAAATAAATAATTTATTTTATAAAATGGTGACAATGATCAGAACACTTGCATCTCTGTATATGTCTGAAGAAGTTGCAGAGAGAATAAACTGAGAAAGAAAGACTGGCCCTGATTGTGAGTGGTTCCATCCCTATGGGTTTGGATGGAATGAAGAAGAAAAAGGAGGAAGCAAGCTTTGTGTTGGCTTTCCGCTTTTCTCTGTGAACCACTCTACTCTGCTGTATTTTCCCACCATGATGGACTGCATCCTCTGAAACTACAAGCAAAATAAATCTTTCTTCCTATTAGTTAATTGTAAAGCATTTTGGTTACAATAACAAAAAGCCAATACACTCACTTGCCTGCTTTCTTCACTGAGCAGTGACCCCTGTGGAAGGCAGGAAGGCATCCACCATGTCTTATTCCGCTTGGAGGAAAGGGAACAGACAGGAGACCCAATTCCTAGTCCTGTAGTGAGCTCATGGGCTGCTAAAGTGTTTGAGTAAGAATGCTTTGGCTCGTAGCTCTGGGCTTCAAGGGGTAGCATTCTCCTTCTTATAGCTAAGGCAGAAGAGGTAAGAGACCCATACTAGCATCTGGCCAGATACCACCCTGGTCCTTCCTCTGGGTCTGCCTCTGTGATGCTGGCTCCCCAGGCCTCTGAGCTGGCAGCTCTGAGGGAGGTGAAGAGAACCTCACTCTTTTCATGAGACCAGGTTTTAGAATGCCTCCAAAGGAACCTTTGGTGAGAAACCAAGAAAAACTAAAAGCAAAAGCAAGCAAGTACTTAGAAATATAGATGTTGACAGACAAAATGAAGACGTCTGATTTTAATTGGCTACACCTGTTTAAGACAGCACACTCGAGAGCTACTTTAGAAGCATTATACAGTGGCATGCACTTGGAGTTTGGGCTTACCAGGAGGCTGAGGCAAAAGGATAGCTTGAGTCCTGGAGTTTGGGGCCAGATTGTCATTTTATGCCCTCATCTCAGAAAGAAAAGAAGATGAGGAGGAGGAAAGGTAGAGCATTTGCCTAGCATGCACAAGTCCCTTGGTTCAATCCCCAGTACCACCAAAAAACCCAAATCATTTGGAGCCATATGTATTGGTGCATGTCTAGGGTCTCAGGACATGGGAGGCAGAGGCAGGAGGATTGCTGTGCAAATTCAAGGCCAGCCTGGGCTACATAGTCCTAGGCCAGCCAGAACTATATAGAATGGCCCTGTCTCAAAATAATAATAATAATAATAATAATAATAATAATATCACTTTCTATGCCCCTGCTCTAAAAGAGCACATTCAGGAGTCACTTTCCCAACCTAGGGAAGGGCTGGGCCAGAGTTCTTGCCTCACCCCTGCAATGTAGACAACTGGAAAGATTCAGTTCTTAACAACTAGTAAAGCTGCAGCAAGCCCTCATCCTGCCCAGGCGTGAAAGGTTAAGGCCATTCATTGACAAGGACAATAATCAGATTCCAAGATGCCAACTCACACCAAAGTGGCCTCCAAAACACGGGCTCAGTGTTTGCCTCTGGTCCATCCCCAGGACTTGGCTCTTTAAAATATTCCCTAGAGCCCTTGTCACAGCCAAGTACTGGACAACAACAATCTCCACAACCCTAGAACTAGGTACCATTACAGTTGAGGAAACTGAGTCCCAAAGAGACTGTGACATTTCCAAGGCTACATAGCTATCTATAAGTGGTTCAGCCGCAATTCAGACTCAGCCCATATAACCTTCACCTGCCATAGTATCCTGTTGAACTTAAACACAAAATATGTACTTGTCCAATATATTTGATTATAGTAATAGTAGCTAAGATTTATTGTATATTTAACAATGTGCCAAACACTGTGTTAAGCACTTTACACACATTATTTTATTCAGAGAGGAGGCACTATTATTATGCATTAATAAGCCTCGTTTATAGATGGGGACACTGAGACTTAAAGAAGAGCATTGTCTTAGGTCCCAAAGCCACTAACTGAAAAACATATATATGGAGATATATATGTCTCCAGGGAAACAGAAAAATGAACAGAGTGCAATCCCCCTATCAGCACCATTACCAACCTGGAGAGTGTCCACAAAGGAAGGAGGAGCTCTTTTTAGGAGCTGACAAGATGACACCTTGATCTAGGACCTACAAGATTTAATCACCAGAATTTGCCAAAGGTGGCTCCAGGCTGCTCTGTCAGACTCAGGATTGAGTGAGACCCAGAAGAGACCCTAAAAATCTGGGCCAGGGCCCTTTTCCCAGGACTCTCCAGAGGAATGTGGCTAGGTGTGGGTCCCCCAAGAGGCAGACAATCTGAGCCTCCACAACTCTCCCCTGAGCAGGAACAGTTCAGATGTCCCCAGCTGGGCCTTTTAGTTCCTAAATCTTTGGTTTCTGCATTTTTCATGAGAGCCATCCTGGGACCTGAGGGAAGTGGGGGTGGAGAAGGGGTCAACTTTCAGCCTCCCCTCTCCATCTCCTCACCTCCAAAGCCTAGCAGGTCACCCCCAATCCCAACCAGGCAGAGTCTCACCTTCCCACAAAGGCAGATG
Source organism: Zapus hudsonius (assembly GCA_004024765.1). NCBI lineage: Eukaryota > Metazoa > Chordata > Mammalia > Rodentia > Dipodidae > Zapus > Zapus hudsonius. The sequence goes on from PVHP010010358.1 coordinate 20,719, forward strand.
GTGGCCGAGCTGGGGAGCAGAACTTAAAGGAACCCTGGGGGCACAGCAGACCCCCACTTTATGTTTAGGGGGAGAGCGGTTATCAGAGGAAGGCCAAGATGTTCAGAGATGCAGGGACAGAGATGGAGATTTCACCAGGAGGAGCTGGAGAGAGAGAGAGAGAGAGAGAGAGAGAGAGAGAGGCGGGGAGGAGGGTGTGAGGAAGGAAAAGAACTGAGATAAGAGGGTGGGAGAGAGGCAGAGAAAGGGGGAGGGAGGAGAGAGACAGAAAGAGCCAGTTGCTTTATTCATGGCTGGTGATATTATAGACTGAGTGAAAATCACATTATCGTAATGGGAAAGTTAGAGTTGCTAAGATGATGCCCTGAAGCCTCAGTGCTGATTGGGGTGTGATTGCTATCTGTATTTATATGTAGAAAGCAAAGTTCACTGCCAGTTCAAGATGGTGGCTGCTGCTTTATACAACATAATTCTTCAGTAGGGAGACGCCCCGAGCGAGCCAAGCAAGCCAGCCAGGAGTGAGAAAGCAGCCCAACGGGAGGGAGGGAGCCAGGGAGCCCATGGCTGAGTGGGCACTGGAGCCTGGGGTGGAGCTGAGCAGAACTCAGCTGCCAAGGACAGGGATGGGAGCCCCAGGGGAGCCAGGGCAGGTGGCTGGTCGGGGTGTGCCAGAGCTAGGGGACTGTGTCCCTACCCACCTGGCAGCCAGCTCTCTCTCGGGCCACTCAGAGTTGGGCCCTCCCTGAAGGGAGAGAAGAGAAACTGGAATCCCAAAGGCAAGACTGGCCTAGGCCTGAAAAGTCCCATGGTGGCTCATGACTGTAATGCCTGCACTTGAAGGCCGAGGCAGGAGATCAAGGCCAGCCTATAGTACATAGTAAGATCCTGTCTCAAAAACAGTCTTACATACTTGACCCCCACCTCCACTGGCACTGTAGACTTCATCAGTTCTGTGCTGCACAGTGAAGGTCAGAAAGTTTTCATCTGTTTATTTATTTACTTAGACAAGGTCTTACTATGTGGCTCAGACTGGTCTCAAGCTCCCAGCAATCCTCCTGCCTCAGCTTTCAAGTGCCAGTATTATAGACATGTATCATAATACTCACCATGAGACTTTTTTTGAGATATGGTTTTATGTAGCTCAGGCTGGCCTCCAATTCACTATGTAGCCAAGAATAAGCTTGAATTCCTGATTCTCCTTTCTCTACTTCCCAAATGCTGGGATGACAGGCATGCGCCAATATGCTCAGTTTGTGTGGAGCTATGGATAAAACCCAGGGCTTCACATAAGCTAGGCAAGCACTCTACCAGCTGAGCTCCATCTCCGTCCTGAGACTCTTTACCCAGACCTTTCTAAGAAGAAGAGGACAGGACTAGGTTAGGATGTGACTCCACCTTAGAACAGTCAGATAAAATAAATTTGAAATTCTGATTCTGTTAAATAGCAAGTAAATTAGCATAACTATGTCTCATTTGCTATTTGGGATCGACATATCATTTTTGGTATGTGTGTTTTAAGTACAGGTGTATGTGTGCTACAGCATATGTGTGGAGGTATAGGTCATTGCCTTCCATCTTGTTTGAGGCAGGGTCTCTTACTGTTGACTGGTATTTGCTAGCCTAGCTAGCTGTGCTATAAATTCCCTGGAGATTCTCCTGTCTCTGCCTCCCTTCTTGGAATCACACACATCCACTACAATGTCCAGCTTCAATAGGTTCTTGGGGAGCTCACGCTTGTGTGGTAAGCACTTTACCACCGAGCCATCTCCCAAAGCACTATTATACCTTTGTAAAAACTTATTTGTGGGCTGGAGAGATGGCTCAGTGATTAAGGCACTTGCCTTAAAAGCCTGACAACCCGGGTTTGGTTCCCCAGTACCCACATTAAATCCAGATAAACAAAGTGGCCCATGCATTTGGAGTTCTTTTGCAGTGGCTGGAGGCCCTGGTGTGTCCATTTTCTCTCTCTCTCTCTCTCTCTCTCTCTCTCTCTCTCTCTCTCTCTCTCTCATGCTTGCAAATAAGTAAATCATTTTTTAAAAATTTAAAACCCTATTTGCGGGCCTGAGGAAACAGTTCAACAATTAAAGGTACTTGCTTATAAAGTTTTCTAGCTCAGGTTCAGTTCCCCAGCACTCAGAAACAAAGTGATACACAGAATGGATTATGCATCTGGTATTCATTTATGGCAGCAAGAGACCCTGCTATACACACACACATAAAAAATTAAATTTTTTAGAAATACTATTTGTTGGTCTGGTGTGATGGTATATGTCTATAATTGAAGCACTTGAGAGGTGGAGGCATGAGGATCAGGAGTTCAACATTATCCTCTGCTACATAGTGAGTTCAAGGCCAACCTGGGCTATATGAAATGTCTCAAAAAAAGAAAAAGAAAGAAAGAAAATACAAGCATGGTGGCTCATGCCTTTATTCCCAGCACTCAGGAGGCAGAGGTAGGATTGCCATGAGTTCAAGGCTACCCTGAGACTACATGGTGGATTCCTGAGCTAGAGTGTGACCCCATCTTGGAAGAAGAAGAAGAAGAAGAAGAAGAAGAAGAAGAAGAAGAAGAAGAAGAAGAAGAAGAAGAAAGAAAGAAAGAAAGAAAGAAAGAAAGAAAGAAAGAAAGAAAGAAAGAAAGAAAGAAAGAAAGAAAGAAAGAAAGAAAGAAAGAAAGAAAGAAAAAGAAAGGGTCTAGGGAGATGGCTCAGTAAGTAAAGCGCTTTCTCTGCAAATATGAGAACCTACTTGAGTTTGGATCCCCAGGCCATGGTGGCCTGAGCTGGGGAGGGGAAGACAGGAGCTTCACCAGAGCTGTCTTCTAGCTAGTCTTGCTGAATCACAGGAGCTCCAATTTCAGAGAGAAACCCTGTCTCAAAAGTAAGGTGGGAAAAAAAGATGAAGAACCTCTGGGCCATAATGGCATCTGAGCCAGCCAAGGGGAGTTTGGATGGTTACAAAGAAGATATTCTTGGTTAAGCTGAAGACTGTTCTGGCCACCAAAACCCAGGCCTTGAGCCACATATTTCTTTCTCTTGAAAAGTGCTAGTGTTCCCCATCCCCCCACCCCAAACTTGGGGGTCATTACTGAGAATTGAACTGAGACAAACGTGAAGGGTTTAATGGTGTGCTGTCCTGGAAACCAGAAGGCTTGCAGCATATTTAAGTCCCAACTCTTGTGAAATTATCCAAATGCACATGAATCAAGTTTTCATATACTTTCTGATGGTGGACGAGGCTGTCCGTTGCACCATTTCTTTCTTTGGATTCTCAGGCATGGTTTGCAGTGTAAGAGCTCTGTATCCTTAACAAGTTCAATAAAAAGTAAATACATGGGGAAAAGGGTGGAGAAGATGTGCATGGTGGCTGAGGAAGGAGGATCACTGTGAATTTGTGCTCAGCCTGGGGCTCCAAAGTGAGTCCCAAGTTAGCTGAGGCTCCCCACCCCAAGAAAAAGGTGGAACGTGATTGAGGTAGATACATGATGTTAACCTCTGGCCCCCACACGCATGTGCACATGCGCCTACACACACGAACACATACACACTACACACACATAAAAAATAGTAAAACCTGCTTGTTTATCTGAAACTCAAGTTTAACTGGGTGACCTGTATCTTTATTTGCTAAATCTGTCACATCACCCATTGACGTCGGGGTCTGTGTTGACTGACTGAGGACGGCAGTGCCCCTGAGTGGACAGAGAGAGCCAGATGCACTTCATAGCCATGTGGCTTTGAAGCAGTCTTTGACCTCCTAGACCTCAATCTCCTTACAAACCTACACCCCACTTGACCGTAAACAGTTGATGAGGTGTAGCGTGTACAAGGCCCTGGGTTTTGTGTAAGTTACCCTTTCCATCCCAAGTCTAAGGCTTGTATCAAGACTCCTGGCAGCTGCTTCCTGAGTGGGGCATCTGAGGGAAAGATTAGGTCTTAGAATAGGTCCCTCCTTGGTGATGGCCTGACCCTACACTGTTGTTTAGAGTTTTGAAAAGCTAATTATAAGTGTGGTGGTTTGAATGTGAATGTATGTCTCCCATAGCCTCAGGTATTTTTGATCTAGGTTAAGCTTTTTACTTACATCTCCTGCAGCCTGCTGGAGGAGGTGTCACTGGGGGTGGATCCTGGAGTCCAGCCCTAAGGTGTGTTTGGGGTGGATCTGAATTCCAGCCCAAAGGTGTAGAGACAGCAAATGGAGCTCTGGTGGTTTGTGCTTGCTGATGTTGGTGTTTGCTCACTACGGTTGTTTCTCTGTGCTTGTATCTATGGAAGTAAGCTGTTCTTCCGCCATTGATGGAACTTCCCCTGGATTTGTAAACTGAAATCAACACTTTCCTCCCATAAGCTGTGTCTAGTTGGATGTTCATTCAGCAACATGGAGCTAACTGCAACACCCCAAATCCAGTCCCACATATTTCTAGCTGCCTCCTTTTTTGGGGGTGTTCAAGGTAGGATCTCGCTACAGAACAGGCTGACCTGGAATTCACTATGTAGTTTCAGGATGGCCTCGAACTCATGGCGATCCTCCTACTTCTGCCTCCCGAGTGCTGGGATTAAAGGTGTGCGCCACCATGCCCAACCCTCTGGCTGCCTCTTTTAAGTTTGTAGAACAAAATAGAATTTATTCTTCTCTGGGCTTCCAGCCATTCTTTTCCCCTAAGAAGATGAGGCGTGGGACAGGGTGGGAATTCAGTGCTAGACAGGAAAGAAGCCCTGTTTAACTTTAAGGTCACCCAGTGAACTGTTTGAGCAATCAATCTTGCCAACAGTCATTTCACTTGTGGGGTTTGGGTGAGGCTAAGTCCCGCTCTGTTCTCAAAAAAGAATAAGGAAGAGATGGGGGAGGTGGTGAAGAAGAAGAAAGGGAAGGAAGAGGAGAAGGAAATGAAGAAGAAAAAAGAAAAGTCACTGTGGCATCAGGTCAGTGTCAGGCGGGGCATGTAAACAGCCAGTGAAATGTAATAGGGACTATGCTTGCACCTCAAAAGCACACATCTCCCGAAGGCAGTTGATTTCATATTTGTTTTACACACTGATCTCACCAAATCAAATACCTTAGGTGGGCTCAATGGTCTACAGGCAACTCTCTAGATTCTTGTTCTTTCTGTTAAACTGTTGTGCCCAAGGAATGAGACCCCCACAGAGACCACCAGAGAGACCAAGTCCGATGCAAGCACATGAGGATCTTTATTACAAGCTCAAGCTCGGGCCGCTATCCGACACACACACTGGCACAGCAGCTGTGGGGATGGGACCCTGGACAGTTACAATTTTGGGTATTTAAGGGCAAAAACACAAGAACCACAATTGGGGACTTTCCAAGCTTCTGCAGGTGTGGCTTTGATGTGTCAGAATAACCTGACTGCAGACAGTCAAGGACCTTTTATCTATCTTATCGTCTGCTGGCTGAGTCTAGGGGTAGTAAGATATCTTTTGGCACACAGACATGTCTTTTATGAGAACATCTGGTTGAGGTCAGCTTTTAGCTAAGATGGAGGGCTGAGCACACAATGGAGTTCTTATGGCTATTTTGATCCTTTCAAAACATCTACCCCTAGCCACATGGTCACCGGGCATTGACAAAGAGTAACAATATTTCATGTACATACACAATTGACCATGAAGATGCACAGAGTCCCCCCACAGAGGGTCTCTAAGAAAGTACAAGCTTCCTCAAAGGAGACACCCACTCCCGCCTTCCTTCTTCCCATTTCCTGCCAGCCTCTGCCTCTCTGCGTCCCCTTCTGAGTTCACCAAGGCACCAGGTCTGCTGCTCACACCATGGTGCTCAGACGTGGGGGTGCGTATTACTTTACTTGTTGCTGTGATCAAATACCTGGCAAGAAGCAGTTCAGGGAGGAAGGGTTTATTTAGGCTTATACAGTTCCAGAGGATACACTCCATCGTGGAGGGGAAGGCTGGCTGTCAGGAAAACAGAGAGTGAAAAGTAAGTGGGACCAGGCTAGGAAACCTCAAGGCCGGTGCTCACTTCCACCAGCAAGGTTCCACAAGCTTCCCAAACAGTGCCACCATCTGGGGACCAAGTGTTCAAGTACATGAGCCTATGGGGACAAACCACAACAAGGCACTCAGCATAGTTAACCCCTGGGCAGAGTTGTCATGCATCTGTGTGTGTGTGTGTGTGTGTGTGTGTGTGTGTGTGTGTGTGTGTGTGGGTGTGGGTGGTCTCAGGACACGTTCCTCTAGCTTTGGGGGTCCTGGATAAGAAAAGTGACTCTCAGCCAGGCGAGTGGTGGTGCATGCCTTTAATCCCAGCACTCAAGAGGATCGCTGTGAGTTTGAGGCCAGCCTGAGACTACATAGTGAATTCTAGGTCAGCCTGGGCTAGAGTGAGACCCTACCTCAAAAAACAAAAACAAAAACAAAAAAAGTGACTCTCATTTCCCTACTTTTTATTTCATTTTATTATTTTATATTTTGAGGTAAGGTCTCAGTCTAGCCCAGGCAGACCTGGAACTCACTCTGTAGTCCTAGGCTGGCCTCAAACTCACAGCAATTCTCTTACCTCTGCCTTCTGAGTGCTGGGGTTAAAGGCGTGCACCACCACATCCAGCTTCATTTCCCATCTTTATGACTCTCCTTTCACTTTATCACTCTGGAGCTGGCCTTAGCATCTCTATTCAGTCACCAGCAAAAATTTCAGGAGTTTCACAAATCTCCGGGTCTTAGAAATGATCAGTGATGGTTCATCTTTATCATTCTCCTGCTTCTAGGCCAAGGTGATCCTCTTCCTAAGAGGTAGGGCCAGGTACTGATAAGGAGAGTTCACATACTCCCTTGGCCTTGCTGTTAGGAAGTTGAATTCCAGACCCAGTGGTTTAAATTCCTGATTGTTGACTGTTAAGTGCTTAATCAGAAAATCTAGAGACCCTAGGCAGGCGTGGTGGTGCACACCTTTAATCCCAGCACTCGGGAGGCAGAGGTAGGAGGATCGCCATGAGTTCAAGGCCACCCTGAGACTACACAGTGAATTCTAGGTCAGCCTGGACTAGAGCGAGACCCTACTTCGAAAAACCAAAAAAAAAAAAAAAAAATCTAGAGACCCTTTCCCAAGGTTCATCTGAAATAACCAAACCTTCCTGGATTCATGTAGGAAACCAGGTTGTTAAGGGAAAGCTCCAGGGCTGGAGAGATGGCCCAGGGGTTAAGGCACTTGCCTACAAAGCCTAATGACCAAGGTTCAATTCCCCAGCACCCATGCACATGCATCTGGAGTGCAAGCAGCTGGAGGCACTAGTGCCCCCATTCTCTCCCTCTTCTCTCTATCTCTGCTTGCAAGTAAATAAAAATGTTTTTAAAAAAAGAAAGAAAAAGAATTTTCACTGATCCTAAGAAAGGATTAGAGTGGGGGGGCTTTTTCATGTTCTTTCTAGTCCATTCTATCTTTGGTTATCAGTGCTGGTACTTAGGCAACCTCTTCTTAGGCTGAGTCATTTCAGCAAAACAGATGTGGACCAGTCTATTATCATAATAATTATCATCATCATCATTATAATAAATTGACATTCAGTACTGGTTCAGTGATTTGTTTTTGTTTTTGTTTTTGTTTTTCGAGGTGGGGTCTCGCTCTAGTCCAGGCTGACCTGGAATTCACTATGTAGTCTCAGGGTGGCCTTGAACTCACGGCAATCCTCCTACCTCTGCCTCCTGAGTGCTGAGGTTAAAGGCGTGCGCCACCACGCCTGGCTTTCAGTGATTTTTCAGAACTGATTTTTGGGTGATTTCCTGGCATGGTATGTGCTCCTCCCCCTTCCTTTTCATGGTAAAAAAAATGCTGACTATAAGCTGCATCTCAAGGCCAAAATGTCCATACCTTGTGAATGAAGATCAAATCACAGAGGTGGGTCAGAAGGCAGGAGGGAGCCGCTGAATAAGGCTTCCTCATCTTTCTTACAAGTGCCAAGGGGAAGAACGTGGCTTGTCTTGGACACATGTGTCTTTTACAATGAAAGTGAGACATTTCCAGGATAGGAAGCTTGGCTAGATACTCATTGATTCAGATTCCTGTGGGATTCTCATTTATGTCCATGCTGAGTTTGCATCGGAGCAGTATGCTGAGACATTGTGCATATGGCCCCAATCCCCAGAGGGTTGGCAGAGAACATTTCACTTGTGGTAGAGAGAAGAGAGACAATACACCTGCCCCAGACCCATCACCCTAGCTGAGTGCCCTTGGGACAAAGGAAGAGGTAATCTGTCAAAAGCTGGAGGCAAGATAAAATGACCTCTGCCTGGGATAGTTGTCAAAGAAATGTCTCTGGGGAAATGTCATTTCACTTCTCTGAAGGGCCCTGTAGGTGGCTGGTTTGGTAATATACATGTCTCCTGTTGCCCCCTCCCCCACCCTCACACACACACACACACACACACACACACACACACACACACACACACTAATCTTAATTGTGTCCAGGGCTTCTTACAGCATTAATTAATCATATTTAAGGCTGTTTCCAGCTGTTGCTGAGAGAAAGAAGGTCCCACATGCCCGTGACTTAGGGTAAATCCAATCAGATGGAAGAATTCTTTGATTCTGTAGAAGCCAAGCCTGGGAAAGACACCTCTAATCCCAGAGCCTTCCAGACCCCTGCCTGCCGCCTCCCCCATCATTGCCCTTGGAAACTCATCTGGGCTGGAGAGGAGAGGAGAGGAGAGGAGAGGAGAGGAGAGGAGAGGAGAGGGAGGGCTTTGGGAGAGGCCCAGGGCTATGGGGAGTTGAGCAGGCTGCCCGAACCGTCTGAGAGTTGGCTGGAATCTGTGGTTGGGGCCTAGTGCTGACTTGAAGCTTCTGTCCTTGTGCTTGGGTCTTTAGAGGGCTCAGGAGAGCCTAGTGATTCCTGAATAGCCACTGGGCCCAAGAGTTATTACAGGAGGCTGGGCCTGGACTAGTCAGAGCAGCGGGTGGGCAGCGCTGACCTAATTACAGCTCTGCATAGCTGTGTGGTCTGAGGAAGGGCCTGGCTTCAGCCTTTCTGCTTTGCTGTGACTTCTCCCGAAGTAACTTGGGCTTTCATTCCTGTGTTTCAACTCTGGCTCTGCATTTCAGTCTCTTTCCCTCACTCATCTCTGAGGTCCTTGGGTACCATCTCTTGTCTTCACTGAGACCCATCTAAAGGATAGGGAACGGGCCAGCCTGGCAGGTGCAAATGGCTCTTGCATCTTTGGTTAATGTTAGTAGCTTATTTGGTGCTCCTGTGGTGCAAATATAGAGGGGGGCTGTTGAGGATGGGGGCAGGAAGGACTTCTCAGCCTTGTAGACCCAAATGTCACAGGTTCCCATAGTGAAAGGTGAGAGGGCAAAGGGCTGTAAGAAGATCAAATGGAGACCAAGTGCTACTATCATCCCCCTGTGATGACCTCACTCGAGCACACCCCCTTGTTGAGGCCTTCTGGGTCCTGGCCTAACTGGGCCTAAATAATTGAGGAGCCCATTATAGCCTTGCTGTTTCCTCACTGTCAAGTGTAAACGCTGCACTGGTCGGGTGGGGAAATGGGGCTAATTTGAATTGATAATAGGAAACGCAGGGAAAAGTCATCTATAGTGAGTGAGGAGCGAGCGATCCCCGAGCAGATGCTAAATCTTGTATAATGAAAGAATCTGCCGATGTCAATTATGTACGAGCGTCTTTGCAGTGGTTGGAGGCGGTGGGCGGGTGAGGGAACGGAGGGCTGGGTGCATCCCATAAACCCAAACACCCATCAAAGGCTCATACATATGGAGCGGCAGAGATTACAGCATAAATTTGAATGTTATGAATGTGCATGAGGGACAGGCAGGAAGCCCACCTCGTAGGATAGGAAAGGGGCTGTTTTTTGGTGCATGTGTACAAGGAAGCTTTTGTCCTCTGGGTTCCCTGCCTCAGCTGTGCCCCCTCTGCACCCAGTTGGGTCTCAGGATGAGAAAGAAAGGATGTTGGGGTTAGGGGTAGGGAAAGGTCAGCTGTGCCTCTGGGGCCTGGATGTGGGTCCTAGAGAGCTTTAGGACTAAGCTGCCCTTGACCCATTGAGAGTGTGAAATATCTCGATGTGAACCCAGAATTCCCTCTTGCCTGACATCCACAGAATGCACAGGTGCTCAGCCCCTTATTTTCCCCTCCCTTTTTAGCAGCACTGAAGATCGAACCCAGCACCTCCTGCACACTGGTCACAGTTTCTGTCGCTGAGCTGTTTGCTTAGCCACCAGCATGGGCAGAGGGATCCTGGAAGACAGCTTGGAAAAGGTCCCAAATTTGCTATAGAGGGGGCTAATGACAATACAGAGGGTGCATCTCTCTGTTTGGGGGTACAAATCCACACCCGACATGGGAGTGTGTTTGGAAGTGTACACACACTTGTACACCCTGTAACAGGGCCCAGACCCCTCCATAGGCTCCCAACCTGCAGCAGCTCCCTCGGCAGACTTTGTGATTTGTGGTGCAGGCCACCCAGGGACTTTAATCTTCACCGTGACAAATGCAATAAAAGGAACAATTTGGAGATCAGAGCTAAGGAAGACACATTTACAAACCCTTCCCCAAAGGTTGGATGGGGCTGTCACCATGTGATTTGTGCTGGAGATGAAGCAGGGAGGGGGAGAGGGGGAGACAGAGGCGGCTAGGCTCAGGAAGAGAAAGCATCCTGCCACTCTCCTCACCCTCTGCCAGATCACAAGGAGGCTGGCTAAGTGAGCAGGGGGAGGGCCAGACCCGTAGGCGACCACTGCCCCCTCCCCTGCCATGGCCAGGGAGCACATCTCAATTACCAGGAACACAGGCCAGAACCATGGAACTTCAGAGATCCATCTCAGCGATTCTTGGACTCAGGGAAGAGCAAGAGAAAGAGGGAAAGGCAGAGTGGGAAAGACATTTAATAGAAAGTGAAATCACACATTGCAAAGAGAGCCCCGAGAAGCACCAATCTAAGGTAAGGAAGGGGAGAGGCGCTTTCCCAGCTGAGATTCCTGGATCCAAGCATAGAGCTACTGTCAGGGTAGAGCACTTCATCTGTGAGGCAGGCGGGTAGATCAGCTGGGAGCTCCGTGGGATGAGGCCAAATTGGGCTCTGAGAACTAGACTGATAAATGACTCGAGGTCTCCCTTCCCCTGTCTGTAAAATGGGTGTGAGTCCTGATGGCCTGGAAAGTACCTGCCTGGCTTCTAGCTTAGATTCTCTGAGTCCCATGTTGCTTGAAACCAAGAACAGGTAATAGGTAGGTGAAAAGAAATCCCCCTTCCCACCATCCTGCCTCTCTTTTGGGTAGACTGGTCACTCAAAGGGATCCTTTCTACTGGGTCTCAGCTCTGCTCCCCAGGGTTTATGTCCAATGTTCTATCAGCCACTCTCCCAGTAAAAGAGGACCTACTTAACCCTCTTTGTTCTCCAAACATCATCACTTTTACTTTCTTTTTGGCCTCACAACAAAGCCTTTCTGTCCCTTGTCCTTCCTCCCCTCCACTTTGCCCTAGGGTGTAACTTTGGAGCTCTCAGGTCCCTTCCAATTTCCTAACTTTGAGCTGCCAATGACTGAAATGTTTCCCCGGATCTGTGTCCTCTTTCCCCCAACTACCCTCTTTTCATCTGCCTATGATCTTCCCAAGACCAACTTCCAACCAGGCTGAGGGACCAGAAGTACCATGCAGGTAAAGAGGTTCTAGGCTGAGGGATTAGATTTCATCTCACTTAAGGCCATACTACAGAACTCCTTCCATGCTGCTACTGCCCAATACTTATTGACCTCCAGCACAGGACTGTTTTCCTAAGTGTATCCAGGCCAGATCTAGTCCTTGAATGCAAGGGAGTGGATCTGCTAAGTATTTCAATGGGGATGAGGAAAAAGACATCAGGAGTATGGGAATTCTCTGGGTAGTTTTGGGGACTAGATGTTACCTAATAATAACCATCAAAGTCATGGCTCATGGAGCACAGAGAAGCTTCTCCAAACAGACTGAACCTCTCCAAGGTGGTGACACAGGGTCTCCATGGGGATATGTAGAGAGTTGAAGAGAAATGTAAGGACACTGGACAAAGATAGTTCTTTTTTGTTTTGTTTTTAATGAAGAAGAGGGGCCACTGCTTAGGAATGAACAGAGGCTACCGGGGGCCAAGCCAAGAAAACAGGCTGGCTTCCTCAAGGCTTCTCTTTATCTGAGAAATGGGCTGAAGGTGTGAAAACTTCAAACCATGTGAGTCCCTCCATATGTGTTCCATAGAGGACACGGGGAACTGAATAGCTGGGTGGGGCAATTCCCATAGTCCTCTGCTGCCTCCCTCTGGAGAGGGCAGGAGGGGAACTCTACCCTCCTCTCAGCCTGCTGCAGCTTTTCACTGGATTTCTCCCTAAGTACATGGACACTGAATTATTCAGGGTTCTCCAGAAATAAGGAGATAAAAGAGAGACCGAGTGAGCATGAGAGAGCGAGAGAGAGAGAATGAATTATGAAGATTGGTTCTCAATTCATGGAAGCCGAGAAGCCCCATGATTTGCCATCTATGAGCTGGTGGCCCAGGAGGGCTGGTGGTATAGTTGCCATCTGAGCCTGAAGGCCCCAGAACCAGAGGGGTAAAGAACTGCTGGTGGAAGGCTTGGCGGATTCTGAAGGCCTAAGATCCAGGAGTGCCAAATCCAGGGCCGAAGGAAATGCAAGCAGGACCCAGATGAAGCAAAGACAGCCAACTTACCCTTCCTCTCCCTTTTCTTCTATTCAGACCTTCAGTGGACTGGATGACACCCACTCATGTGGGTGAGGGCACATCTTCCTTCTAGAAGTCAAATCCTCATTTCCTCTGGAAGCACTCATTTGACACACCTCAAAACAACTCTTTACCTGTATCTTTTTGTTTTGTTTTGTTTTGCTTTTGAGGTAGGGTCTCACTATAGCCCTGGCCTGAATCTCACTCTGTAGTCCCAGACTGGCCTCGAACTCACAGAAATCCTCCTATCTCTGCCTTCCAAATGCTGGGGTTAAAGGCAAGCATCACCATACCTGGCCCTTTTGCCTGCATTTTTTTTTTGTCCAGAGATATTGACACAAAATTAATCATCTTCACACACTTGTCTTACTTTCCCCAATTCTCCCATCTCTACCTCAGAGAAGGCATGAATAAATAAATAAATAAAAGCAGACTAGTAGATGAGCAAAAGGGAGCCTGGAATCTTGAATCTTCTCTATTTCCTGCCTCTCCTCCTTAGAAGGGAAAGTATGTGGACCTGGCTTACTCATTTGCATCAGCAACTTGAAGGATAGGCTGGGGAGGGGTGGTGCGGGACAAGAGTACTAAGAATCTGTCTATTCCCTTGGCCTCCTCCTTTTTCTGAAGATGGCTTTACACAGGCCAAGTTCAATCCCAAACCCAGGTGGGAGTCCACATTAACTGGCAGCTTGCTGGCCTCCAGTGCCTTCTGCTCCTTATCTTGATAAAGGATTGATTCTACCTGGAGGCCCTTGACCCCAGCTCAACACACCTCTCTCTAGGTTTAGAGGGGCCTGAAACCCAAGATAGTGCTGGGGAGGGGAGGGCCAAAAGAGGGTGAGAAATGGCCAAGAAGTTACTTGAGCTTTAGAAGAGCCACTTCCATGTCTAAGTCCTCCAATTCAGACCAGGAACCTGGTAGATGGGAAATGAATAAGACAGTCAAGGAGAAAGTCATTCTGTCTTTCTCCTTCAAGTTCAGACTTCTTCAGCATATTTTTTTTTTGAGGCAGGATCTCATTCTAGTTCAAGGTGACCCAGAGCTCACTCTGTAGCCAAGGCTGACCTTAAACTCATGGTGATTCTTCTACTTTAGTCTCCCAACTACTGAGATTACAGATGTAAGCCACCATACCCAACATGAAGCACATTCTTACATATACACACATGGAGAGAGAGAGAGAGAGAGAGAGAGAGAGAGAGAGAGGAGAGGAGTTTGGGAAGTAGAACAGGCAGTGTAGCAGACACCTTGCAGCGAGAAGCGAATTGGAACACATAGGAAGCAGAAAGGTAAGAGACTATTACTAGAGAGGGAGACAATTAAGTAGAGTGTCAGCCAGAGGCTGAGGGAAAAGAAGCTGCCCCAAGTCCCACACTGAGAGGGGACCAGGCCTTTGATCTACCAGCATTCTCTGTCCTGAGTGAGAGATGGGTTGATTCAGGCCTCCAAATCCAGGGCTCAGAAACATGTTGTTCCCTTCTGATCAGTTGTGGGGCAGTTGTGACCTTGGCTGCTGATCCCCACTTCCTCCTCTACCTCAAAAGTCTGGACTGGTTCAATCTCCCAAATTCAGTCATCCCCTGATGACTGCCACACTGATCTTCCCTATTCCCTTCCAAAGGCATGAGGCATGGAGGTTGCTCCAAATTTGAAACTGTAGAAACTCAAGGTAGAAAGAATCACAAGAGTGATTGTGGAGTCCTTCCCATTTTTTTTTCTTTTTTTTCAGTTTTTGCGGTAGAGTGTCCGTTTTAGCCCAGGCTGACCTGGAATTCACTGTGTAATCTCAGGATGGCCCTGAACTCACATAGATCCTCCTACCTTTGCCTCCCGAGTGAGTGAGTGCTGGGATTAAAGGCGAGCAACACCATGCCCGGCGACCTGCCCATTTCTTGTTTCCCTGGGCCTGACATTATAACCTCTTGCCCTTTAGTTGGATTTAAGGTTAGTGGAGGTGAGAGGATGGGCATTTTGACTGTAGGAGGCTTTCCATGCCCTGCCAGCTCTCCGTGCCCTTTGGAGGTTTATAGTCATATAAATCGCAGAGTCCCATACCAGGCTTGGAGCCTGTGACTATAAATAGACAGGAGGTAAACAAGGTGGCAGATGCAGGGGCTTGGGACAAGACAGAAAATCTGCCCCTCTTTGCCTGGTCAGAGGCCAAGGCACATCTGCGAAAAGGGATATCCTCCCTCCCTTCTCCTCACCTCTCTTCCCCTGCCTGCTGGCTTCTGGCTGCCTATGCCCAAGGCTTCTAGTCGTTTCCCTCTGGGGACTATCATCCAAGGAAGCTTTCTGCTCCAAGTTTCCCTGGTGACCTGCTCTGTTTCCTCTTGCCAAGTCAAGATGGGGGTAGAGGTGTCTCCATTACCATCACTGTCCCCCTCCCCCACTGCCTTCCTCCACCTGCTTCACACTCTGTCCACTGTCCCTCCAGCAAGTCTTAAAGAGAAGTGTTGCCTCTGCCACTAGGGGCACCCTGAGCCCTCCTCCCCCCTAATAGTCAAAGCGATGCTAACACACCTCCAACAGGAAATTATAAAACTGGAGAGACAAAGCCAAGATTGTGTCTCCCATCCACTCCTTGCAAACGTAGAGCCTGAGAGTTCACAGAGTTCCTGTCATTTGGCTTGATTGACAGGTGCCTGGCTACTTGCAGTTTCTTTCCATAATCCCTGGGCTCTGCAAGCTGTATCTCTGGACAGAAATAAATTTTCATGGCACTGCTCTGTGTCTCTGTCTCTGACTTTCTTCTGCCCTATGGCTGGGCTGCTATTCTGCTCTGTATTTGTCCTGGCTCCACCAGAGTCCCAGCCTCAAGTGTCCCCTGAAAAATTGCAGACCCCACTGGTACCACAATTACCTCTTTTTTCCTCTCTTGGAGTTCTAGATCTTTAGCCCTGAAATACTTTCTCTCATCCCAAGTTGTGCTCTCCAAATATATTTGCTCATTACATAATCATAAGAATTAGAACTGGAAGAGATTGTTATTTTTCAGGTGAGAAATCTGAAAGCCCAGAGAGGTTAGGTTACTGATCACAGCCACACAACTAATATTGGTTTTGTTGCTAAAGCTGGAAACATTTCTCCGTGAAGCTTGGCTTCTCCATTCAGACCTTTAACCTTCTATCTCCTGATGACTTCTCTTTGCTTCCAGAAACAGGCTATCTACCTTTCAATGGTCCATTATCCTGAGCCTCAGAGAATGGTTGACCTTAGATAGCTGTTTCCAGTTCCTTCAAAACCCCATTTCCTGTACCATCTGATGGTTTGTTGGGCAGATGACCCTGAATGACTTTCCAGGTCTATCTTCATGCGGACTGAAGGAGTAAGAGGCATCCTTCCTGCTGTGAGAAACTACTATAGCCCAGGCTGGCCTGGAAATCACTAAGTAGCCAAGGATGACCTTAAACTTCTGATCCTCCTGTCTCTACTTCCTGTCTAGAAGGTGTGTACTACCAGGCCAAGTTTTACACAGTGCTGGGAATCAAACTCAGAGCTTCATGCATGCTTGGTAAGCACTCTACCAACTAAGCTGTATTCCCAGACCTTAATTACCTAATTTGGGTGGCAGAGCAGGACCAAAGATGCTCCATAAATGGTGTCCCATGTGTTCCGAGTGGGCAGTGAGCACACATGCAAACACATTCATATACATGCACCCATGCTTTCATCACCAGTCGGTTGGAGAGATCACAGTCTTCTCCTGCTGCTAAAACAAAATACCTTAGACTGGTAACTTCCAAATAATAGAAATTTATTTCACATACTTTAGAGAAGTCTAGGATCAAGTCACTAACAGATGTGGTGTCTGGTGACAGCTCCCTCTCTGCTTAATAGATGTCATGTCCTCACGTGGCAGAAAGGGGGAAAGGAGCAAATAAATTCCGCCAAACCCTTTCATAAAAGTATGAATACCATTTGTGAAAGCAAGCCCTCATGACTTTACTTATCTCCTAAAGGCATCTCTTAATGCTATCGTATTGAGAGTTAAGCTTCAACATGGATTTTGGAGCGAGACAAGCATTCAAACAATAGCAGCTTCCTAAACTAAAAGCAAGACTCAGACTCCATATGTCAAATCAGTCACAAGGAAGAGAAAATAAATACAGCGTGGATTGGGGAAAGTGGATAAGAGTGAGAACATGCCTTCCTGTGGTTCTATGAAGGCAGAGGTGTGTGTGTGTGTGTGTGTGTGTGTGTGTGTGTGTGTGTGTGTGTGTGTGTATGCGACCCGGTGCACAGGCACAAGTATCTAAGGCAAGCAGGAGTGGCCTTGCTCCTTGACAGCTGGGGAGGGACTTCTTTCCACTGAGCTGTCAGGATGGACATAATCTATCGAGGAGCAGGGAGATGCTGACAGGGGTCAGGTGGGAAGAGTTTTGAGAGGGAGTCCAGTTACTCCAGACTACTTCCATCCACAGCTGGGCTGGAGTTCCCAGGATGCCATCTGGAAGTGCCTGGGATGTGTGGGGGCAGCTGGAAGGGTGGTCATGATCTATCTTGCACCTGTCCTGTCCCAAAGCTGATGATGTAACTGTGTAAGAATGTGACAGAGGACAGGGAGGTTTGGAGTGTTGCTCTGGGGGCACACTGGTCCAGCTTTCCATGGCGTGGCTGGGATAAGGCAGCTGTTGTCTGATCTGTGCTCAGAAGGAGCCCCTTCCTTGTCAGTGAGCAGTATGAACTAGGGTCCACCACTTCATTCCAAGCCTTCAGTCGAGGGCTGATATCAAGCTCTCTTCTCCCAAGGAACAAAAATAACTTGGGCTGTACATACCAGCAAACAGACCCTAGCTAGAGATCAGGCAGGAAACAGAAAAGACTCTTCCCTTGACTGAAGTAGAGGCCTTCCTGTAAGAAAGGTTTCCTTCCCTTCCACTCACTCTTTTTCTTTTCTATTCTTTTCTCTTTAGTGGTAGAATTTGAACCCAGGGCCTTCCAAATGCTGGGCAAGCATTCTACCACTGAGCTAACTCCTCCTCCTCCAGTGTCTTGCTTTTTTCCTTCCTGTTCTTTGTCACACATTCCTGCCATAATTTTCTGTTACCATGGGCTCAAATTAACAGGGCCAATTGATCACAGACCAGAACATCCAAACCTGTAAGCCAAAATCAACCTTTTTTTCTCCATAAGTTGATTGTTTAAGATATTTTGATCCTTCTGATGTCCCCAGCTATCCGTGAACCTTTCATTTAGAACTCCCCCAAGGCCCCTCACTCCAGCCCTCTTTCCACCTTCTGCATTGGTCTTCAGTGATCCATACTCTAGCCCCCAGAGTCCCTTACCTTGTGTAGTCTGAAGATTCAGTGACTACTGGAATCCAAATGTTTTCAGGCACTCTGCTACCCAGACCAGAGGGGAGACTGGAAAGGCTAAGATCTTCGTCCTGATAACCTGGCCAATTCCCCACCCTCCTCCTCTTCCTTCTTCCCGCTCTGCTTCTTATTCCAATCTCCTCTCCTAGTCAGAACCTGGAAAAGAAATTTCGGCACCTTTTCCTTCCCCCTTATGGGAAACCCCACACTGTCATTCTCCAAACATGCCCCTGAAGGCTGAAGCCATGCTTAACCCTCTCCCTCCTGTGTCTCCACACAATATTCAGAGGAAAAGTTTTCATAAATCTTTCCTGAAAAAAATCAGCCTTCAAACTTCTCCAATCTATTTCCCTATTTCCTTCCTTTCTCAGCATTCTGTCCTGCCAGTCCCCCTGCCCCCCGCAACGCACTTGTATTCCCAAGGCAGCTTTTATGAAGCTGTTGAGAGGCATTAACCTCTTTCTGTCTCAGATGATGAGGGGCAATACATGGATGTCCAGGTCTGGGACCCAGAACTCAGCTCAGGGACTGCCTGCTTTCCTTGAGCCTTGGGGCCCCAGGCAGATCAGAGCGTCTCACCTCATTCATCCTTGCCGCCAAGGCCTCCTTGCCTGTATTTATATACACTAAAGCCTCTGCCCGAATAAAACATCCATGTAAAATCCAATTTCCTCAGAATCTCTTTTGGAGCCTGGGCCTGAGATGGAGTGGTAACCGCAGCGGTTACCGCCTGAGCCCCTCCTGCTGGCTGCAAAGGTGAGGTCCATTTTTCAATTATCTATCTGCTGTGACAGCAGCGGTCCAGCCATCAAGCCAAGGTTGGGGGAGGGGAAGGCGGGGAAAGAGGGCAAGGGCATGGTGGGGGAGAAGGAAAACAAGAAACCTAGGCAGATGCATTGGGAGAGACTGTTGGGTGGGGGCACCCAGTAGGTGCTCAAGAATTATTTGGAAAACGAATGATCCGAAGAGTGAATAGTGAGCGGAAGGGTGAGGCGAGGAGAGAGGAAGAGCTGAAGAGACTGGAAGGGTCTGGAGAGGAGAGAGGGAGGGAGGGAGGGAGAAAGAGGGGGGGAGGGGAGGCGAGCGTGGATGGAGCCAACAAGAGGCTCCTGTGTCAATCCGTGGAAACGGGAGGCAGAGTGATGCGGTCACAGCTCCTGCCATCAATATCCTCTAATATAAATGTCAGTGATGCTATTTTCCGCGCAGTCATTTCGCACACTGCTGATTACATTAACGTATAATGGAGGGGCGCCGGCTCCACTGCTTTCTCCCCTAACCCTCCCCCCGGTGATGTGTCAATAGCCGCCTCCATGAACAAGTCAATTTTCTGCAGGCTTGGCAGCGGAATAAATCTGCCCGGCTATGGGGAGAGCTGGAGATATTTATATACCCGGCGCCTGCCTTCCGTGAGCGCGCGTGCGTGTGCGCGAGCGAGCGAGCGCGTGCGCGGTGGGCGCGCCCCCAGAACCAGCTCCGGGGATGGCGGGGGGGGGGGGGGGTGTCCGGGGCGCGCTGCCGAGCTGAGTGATTTCCAGCCTCGACTCAATAAGAGGAGAATTTAGAGCGGTCCCTGAGCTGGGCTCCCAGAAACAGCCTTACACGTTTATTTTCCTTAGCTGAACAGGAAAGGCGAGAATTATATGTGGATTTATAGGACAGGCGCCGCTCAACCCAAATGCTCCCGCTCCGGGGGGCGGGGAGGGAGGTGGCGGGCCTCGGGGACCCCCGCTTGGAGAGCTGCTAGGGCGCACCCCCCCTCCGTCGCCGGCCGCTTTAATTACATTTGTCCCTGTCCTTCGTGAGGGCGAGCCTTCGGCTCAGCCCGCGTGGGGGTGGGTAGGGGGAGGCGCAGGCCTGGAGATGGGGGAGGGAGGGGCGCAGGGACGGGGTGGGGGGACCCGGCCTGACGGGGGAGGAGGGGTGGGGGGCTGTCAGCTTCGGCTCAGAAGCGGATCAATAGAACGAGATCTAATGGGCTAACTGCCAAGCCGGCGCACCGAGGCTGCCCCGCGGGGGCCGCAGGGTGGGCGGAGGACGGGAGGAAAGACAAAACATAAATAAATAGGACGGGGTAGGGCAGTCCTCGTGGAACATCTCAGCATCCTTAGCCCCCCTCCACCACCACCCCAAGCCGCCGCTTCTGGGGTCTCCATGGTGCTGTGGGGCCGCCCCGGGGCGGCGCGACCCCGTGCGCTCCGCGGGCATCTCCGCGCAGACTGACCTGTCGCCTCCGTCACCTTCTGCCCTCTCCGGGAGGCCATATCTCGTGGTAGGGGTGGGGGCCTCCCTGTCCCGAATAGAAAGAAGCTTCTGGCATTCCTAGAGTTAGGCAGGGCGGCCCTGGGACCCTGAAGCGGGTTCATTCCTAGAGCCTGGGTCACCTGGCTAGCCAACACTCCCAGAAAATGCCCAAGGCGGCCTGGGGGCGCGGCAGTGTGGCATTTGGACCTTCACCCGCTGGCAGGGGTGCATGGTCGAGTCTTTGGGACATCGCCTTATGAAGAGTCCCTCCAGTGCTGCCTGGGGAGCTAACAAGGCCAGCCATGGTTTCGGTTCCTGGCCACTGATGTATCTTTTTTTTTTTTTCCCTTCCAACCCCGAGCCTCTGCTTTCCTAAACTGAGTAAGAAAAGAAAATATTGCGGGCTGGAGAGATGGCTCAGCGGTTAAGACACTTGCCTTCAGTGTCTAAGGCCCTGGGTTCAATTCCCCAGAACCCACATAAGCCAGACCCACAAGGTGGTGGCCCTGGCGCTCTCTCTCTCTCTCTCTCTCTCTCTCTCTCTCTCTCTCTCTCTCTCTCTCTCTCTCTCTCTCCCTCTCTCTCCCTCTGCTTGAAAATGAATAAATAAAATATATTGCCCAGCACCCTGCCAGCAAGTTGTGCTTCCCAGAAGCGGAGGGCCTAGTGGTAGCAGCTCAGCGACTTGCGCTCTCAGTTCCTATCGAAACTGCAGGAGGAATCTCTTCAAAGAATACTCACCCACATGGCACACCTTCATTTTCAAGGGCTGTGCATGCGCCAGCAGGGATTTCTGGAAACATGCACTTTGTCAAAGCTCCTGGGTAATTCTGACCCCTTCCCATGTGGACATTGCCTAAAGAGAGGCATGGTTGTTGCAGTTTTCTTCATGTTGGGTGTGGTAGCTCAGCCTGCCATATCTGCCCTTGTGAATATGCCCATATGTCTCTATGTATAAATATAGGTTATCTGTCATTGGGTAAGCATCGCTTTATGCATCTTTTTGTGCATCCTCTGAGTCTGGCTGTCTCAGGCATGCATTGTCCTGTGTGTCATTGGTGTTATCAGTTTTTATTAAGAGCACCTATTGTGTGTGTGTGTGTCATTGTGCATGCCTGCCCTGACATGAACAAGTGTGGCCCCATAGTATGTTTGCGTCACATTGAGCACATCTCTGTGGACTCCGTTGTGGGGCACAGCCATTGTCTCCATGTCATTGAGAATATGTGCTGGCAAGAGCTTGTGACACAAATGGAACGAAGCTGATCTGCCCCAGAAGCAAAGGCGGCAATGACCTTCTTTTTCCAATTATATCCTGGTCAGAGGTGAGCGACCTCTCCCCACTGAGGCCGCTGCTTGTCATGCAAACCCCACAGAAGGGTGGAGATTAGAGGAATGTGACCGAGTCACGTGTGAAAACAATCAGCTATCAATGGACCCAGATCAATGCCCTAGATTACAGATGAGCCCAGAGCGAGCAGTCAGTCACTTTGGAGTTTTTCCCAAGGAGGGCAAAACACAAAGTCCACAACCACACACATGTCACAGAGTCACACACATGTCACATGCCATGAGGGAGCCACGTGCATTAATTGTTCTTGGGGGCAAGTGGGAATTGGGTTTGGGGAAGCTGGGCACATAAATAGCTACCTGCTCTGAATTGTTGGGCAACGATCACATAATTTGGTGGCTCTGTTGCTTTGCTAAAGATGCAACCTTTTTTCAGCAGTGACGGGAAGTGAAAAGCTTGTGTTGAGTGCTTTCTATTTTAGGTCCTGAGAGTTAGGATTCTAAGTGGGTCACAGGAGGCAGTGCGGGGATTTGGAAGGAATTCTCATATCAGGAACATGAGCAGTAGAGGGCTTATGTTGAGGGGATAGCAGAAGGAAGTCTTTGGTCATCTGGGGCTGGGGACAGCTGTCCAGAAAAGGGGCTCCTGGCACTGAGGACAACTTGAACTAAGGAGGCTACAAGGTGAGGGAACGGAGCTTCTGAAAGGCAGAGCGGGTCATAACCATGGCTATGCTGCAGGATGACAGGCACTACTGAGACCTGGGCTGGGACAATGGGCCTGGACAGGACAGGGATATAAGAAGCCTTCATGGAAGCTGACTAGTCTTTGGGTCCTAAGGAACAGCTGTGGGCTAACACTCTCACAGGGTCTACAGAGACCAGTGAGAAGATGGGAGGGTTGTAAAAAGGCCCAATGCCCTCACCAGACTTGGCTCCGGCTGGTGTCACTGAGCTTACCATTGGCCAGCAGTCAGTATGGCTGAGTCTAGCACCCATACCAGCCAAGTTTGAGGAAAGGTATCATATCTCTGTGCCAGGAGGTGTGGCAGGCACTCCTCTGGGGCCTTGGGTTGTTTTAGAGTTCTTTTGGTATCATTTCACCTTACCTATGATGGATGAAATGATGGGCAAGAATGGCCATAGGGAGCACACAACCTGACGTGCGTGCGCTACAGAATCTGAAAGAGCTTGAAGGTCTTCTTTGTGTGCGCTTTAGAAAAGGTGTTGCATAAGCGGGCACTGCCTGAATTCAAATCCCAGATGTGCCATTTACCAGCTTGACTTTATGCATTCTTAAACCCTTTTTCCCTCCTTGTAGGATAGGGGTTCCTACCTTAGGTTAGCGTGCAAATTTTAGGTAAAGTCCCCAAGAACAGCGCCTGGCCATGATAACCACAGTGTTGGTTCTTTTGGTCTCTCATTAGTTGGGGTATTTTTTTCATTTGCTTGTTTGTTTTGTATGTTTGTCTGTTTCCAGGGTAGGTAGGGTCTCACTCTTGCCTAGGCTGACCTGGCATTTACTCTGTAGCTCCAGAGCTGGCTTCAAGGGAGAGAGAGAGAGAGAGAGAGAGAGAGAGAGAGAGAGAGAGAGAGAGAGAGAGAGAGAGAGAGAGAGACGAGATGCATCTGGAGTTCGTTTGCATATGCCAGTTTGTGCATCTGGCTTTATGTGGGTACTGGGGAATTGAACCTGTCTCGATAGCCTTTGCAGGCAAGTGCCTTAACCGCTGTGCTATCTCTTTCCCCAGGCTGGCTTCATACTCACACCTCCTACCTCAGCCTCCCAAGTGCTGGGATTGAAGGCATTCACCACCACATCAGGCCTCTCATTTGGTTTTGTACCACAATGCCTTTGGAAAAGTCCCTTCCTTATGTCAGCAGAAATAAGGTGAACAAGGACTTGTTTAGAGCTGGGACAAGGTAGATAGAAATCCCTAGAGGCTTGTGTGTGGGTGGAGGAGGGCAAGGAAGTCTGGTGTGGGTAGAAAGAGACCCTCTAAGGTACTGAAGGCTGAAACTGTGAGCCTGAGCAGAGCTCAGCACACAGGACAAGTCAATGTCACTAACTCTGTCCCCTTTCTCTGGTAGGGCACCCTCTGCTGGAGCCTTTGGCCCCTAGACACCGAGATGAGCAGCATGAGAAGATGTGCCCCTCACAGGAGGATACAGACCTCGCCAAGCTTCCCTCACCCACCACTTGACCTCAGCTACAGCAGCCCCCTCTGCTGGCCTTAACCGTGCTAGAACTGGCCCTCCTCCACAGGCCTCCTTCCTTCTGGCTGGCTTCCAGGGAGATGAAATGGCAGGTCATAGGGGTCCCATTCTATAACATGGGAAGTAAAGGACCAGAGCACCCCTGAACTAGACTCTATAACACTCCAGAGAGGTTCATGCAGACTGCTCAGCAAAATGGTGAAGTCGCAGCCTCTGTAAACATAATACCGTCTTTGCACTTACAGCACGATTCTCACTTAGTAACTGGTATAAGCTTGGATAACTAATTTAACTTGCTTGGTCTCAAGTTTCCTCATCCAAAAAAAAAAAAATGGAGAAATGCTCTCTATTTTTGTGGGGTTGTTGTGAGGGTGGAATAAAAGTGTTTAGCCCAGATTACTAAGTAAGTGATCAACTAATTTTCCAAGAATTTACCCAAAGAGGAACTTCCTGCTGAGGCAGAACTGGGGTCTTCTGGAAGGGTCCTTAGCCCTCAAGTGTGAGTTGCCAGGAACCCCACTGTCTCGTTTGTTCAAATCCCAAAACACCAAATGGCTGAGCTGCTGGCTGAATTTGCTGGTTTTTTTTTTTTTTTAATAGGATGTTGTGAGAGGGATGACTGGGGGCAGCCCAGGAAAGAAAGGGTTAAGGCAGGTGGGGATGCTGACCAGGGAGTGGGTCACCCCCTGCACTTCCATTGATTATTCTCTCCAGGTGTTTTTGTGGCCTTTCTTCCCTTCCCTTGGGGTGGGAGTGGGGGCTGCTGGGTCCACTTCGGGCTTAGTTATTGTTTTAATTTTGGTGTTGGCTCCCTGGTGCCTGGGAGTAGATAATGAAAGAGGAAAAGAGAGGTCAGGGTGGTGCCCAGGCAGCAGATTTCTGCCCGTCAGACTGGGCCAGGGCGGGTGGGGAAGTGGTGGTGGTGGGGGTAAAGTTAATATCAATAAAGCAACTGAAGTCTCAGAAGTGAGGAGCTGCAGAGCCAAGCACAATGGCTTTGTGCTCTGGGAGCCTAAGAGGGCTCTTTGCCTGCTCACAGTGAATCTTCAGAATGGGGCTGGGCAAGAGGGGGACAGTGCCTGGTCATAACCACAGGCTGGATGGGCACAGCTCAGTGGCAGCAGAGAGTGGTCATGGGGCAAAGAAGGAGATAGGCAGAAGAGAGTAGTGAGAATCTCCTCTCTCTCTCTCTTCTCTCTCTCTCTCTCTCTCTCTCTCTCTCTCTCTCTCTCTCTCTCTCTCTCTCTCTCTCTCTGGCTCCATACAGTCCTTGGCTTTTTGTTTTCCATTGCCCTCCTGTGTATACAACCCCTCAAGGACAAGTGTGGTGCTGAGGCTACTGGAGATGGAAAAAAAAAAAAAGTAAAAGGAGTCAGGAAAATAGGTTAAGATCACTGTTCACAGCTTTGCTGTCCCACAGATTGAGTTTTGAATACTGACATGTGACTTTGGGCAAGTTGCTGACCTTTCCAAGTGTCTGGTTCCTCTTCTGTAAGATGGCACTGTAGTAGTGATGCTGATCTCGCAGGGTCATTGCCACTGTTCAGGGAGAACTCAGCACAGGGCCTGTTGGCCAGCGTGAGAGCACAGCACATACCAGCTAGTCTTGTTAAGCCTGTTTTCCTCAGCTGTGAAATGGGGATATCCATTGTAACTTCCCCACAGGGGTCTTAGGGAGAACAAATTAGATAAAGCCTGTAAAGTGCTTAGCACAATGCCTGGTACATAAATAAGCCCTCAATACATGTTGGCTGTTGTTATTATATTATTTTTATCTTTATTGTTCCCTGCTGTCTTGGAACCGGTGATTTAGCTGAGGAGACTGAGGCCAGGCCACTCCCAGGCCATCTGAAGTATGTGGCTTCCTCTATAAGGACTTCCTGAACCCCAAGCCCATCTCGAGTAGGCTTCTGGTTCTTCTTTCAAAGCCTTGTAGGCAGACAGACACAAGTCCCTAGGAGCTGAGGAAGCCACTGGACTTGCAAGAGAATGTACCCCGCAACCCTCGCTCACCTTAGAGAAACATGCTAGCAAATATGGCTGTCCATGGCAGGACCACAGGCCTCATTCTGACCCACCTCTGAAGTTGAAGGTGGTTGGGCTGCAGCACACTCACCTGTTTCTCTGTGGTAGGCTTGAGGGGAGATGTCAGAGAATGTGAGTCTCAGAAAGCCTTACCTACCCTGTCCAAGATCCCCTACCTCCACTAAGACTTCTCCCTTTCTTAGCCCTGAAGATGGGGTGTGTGTGTGAGAATGAAACAGACCAAAAAAAGAGGGTAGTTAATGGCTCCCACTTGACCTTTCTTCCCCCACCCCCTACTCCCAATCCCAGCAGGCAGGCAGGCTGAGGGGATGAATGGAGTGAAGGGCACGATTTTCACATTAATGGCAGCATATGTTGTGTTTATTGACACCGCAGGGTCGGTGCTTGTGGAGGGGGGGGGGCTGGGAGGCCACAGGCAGAAGGGGCAAGGGAAGAAGAAGAGGGAGAGCTGCCTGGGGCCGGGAAGGGAGCAGAGAGCCCGGGGCCTGGGGGAAGAAGGCAGGAGCAATATTGTAGCAGGAGCACACCAGGTGCTTGCTGTCAGCCTGAACAAAAAAGAAGAGTCAGCAACTCTGGGGGGGGGCAGGGAGGCGAGGAGCTCCCGCCAGCTTGAGCTTTGCAGCCTCTCCCCATTAACCCCTGCTCTGCCATATAGCTATGTGTGGAGAGGCAGCTGAGGCTGCCTCTGGCCCAGGAGCTCCCTTCCCTGCGCTCTGGTCTCTTCAGAGACTTCATACAAGTCCTTTTTAGTCATCTGGGAAATGTGGTTGTTTTGGGTTTGGGGGGGATGGGTTATGGCAGGACTTTCCTTTGCCTGGAGGACAAAGCAGCCCCTTCCTCTGTTCTACCCTCTTCATGATGGAGGGGTTTAGGTAGTCCTTGGGAAGTTGATAAGCCAGTGTGGCAAGGGTCAAGTGTGTGAGCATCTAAAGATGCTGAGGAGGGGGCAGTGTGAAGAGGGAATAAAAAGGGTTCTTTGCTGGATTGCCTGCAAAGTCCTCCTTCAAATCCCATCTCTGCCTGGGTTGCAGATTCCTAGCCTCCTGGCTGATTCCCAGCAGGAGAGGGAAGGGAAAGGGAAACTGGGTCCTGGGGAGATGGCTCTCAATTGAATGTGTAAGCTGGGTTTGCTCATTTCTCAGCCAGGAAAGCTTGGGCTCATCCCAAAATATCCAGGGGTGTAGGCAGGTAGATAACAAAATGAGTTCTCATCCTAGATGGACCCCTATTCTGGAAGGGACTCCTGGGGTTCCTGGCTAGGAAGCAGAGATGTGTGCTGTGCCCAGCCTCCTTTGCTCTCCCTGCAAAACCCAGAAGCCAGGCAAGGTGCTTAGGGCTGCTACCGTGTGTGTGTGTG
>PVHP010010359.1:0-47882 GCA_004024765.1 Zapus hudsonius
CCATCAGCTGAGGATCGATCTATCAGAACACATTCATTTGTTTGTGGGGGACATCTGGATCAAACCATGACAGCATCCAAAGTATTTAAGGTGCTTAATTCTTAGAATTATAGTCATGAACATACGTATTCCCCTAGTTCTCTTCCTTCACTTTCATGCAGGGCCCAAGCTCTCTGGAATCTGGGTCTATTTCTCCCTACCTCCAAGCCAGTCCTGTTGGTCAGCTTTGGTAACCCCTCTGCTGGAGTGTTCTGACAGCCTGTGTGCTCCTCCTACTGCAGTCTGTCCCAGGCTCCTTGGCTGTCTGTCCACAACACGAGTTCCAGTTCCCATGCCTTCGCAGGCTTTCACAGCCAGGAGGTCTTCACCCACCTACCTGTCTCTTGAAAAGACGTTCATGATTACATTGGGCTCACTTCAATAATCTTTTATCTCAAGACCCTTAATTTAATCTATAGTGTCCCTGACATATCAGGTAGCATATTCACAGGTTCTAGAGATTAAGACTTGCATTCTGTTTTAAACTGGGCCTGGCGATGCACACCTGTAACCCCAGCACTTGGGAGATGGAGGCAGGTAGAACAGGAGTTCAAGGCCAGCCACAGCTACTGAGTGAGTTTGAGGCCAGTCTGGGCTACATAAGACCCTGTTGCCCAAACAAAACCAAACAACAACACAAACAAACAGTAAAAAACAAACAAGGAAACTAAAACACATGGACATCTTTGAGAGGCTCTTATTTGACCTATCAGAGTGACTCAGTGACAATGCCACCCTCTCTGGACTATCTTTCTCGACTCCATTTCAGAAAGGAAGAGATTGGAGAGGGAAGGATGTGCTTGAGGCATTGTTTTGGTCACACCTCTTGTGGCTGGTCAGGAAGATCTGGACAGTAATGGTCTGTAGCCACTAACTTCCTCTCATCCACTCTCTGTTCTTTCACCTCCCTTTCTCTGGTTTTTGGCCTGACATTGAACTTCCTTCAGGTCTGAGTCAAAGACACTGCATTCCCAACCATTGTGGTTTATGGAGGCGTTTACTAAAGAAAGCAAAGGGGAAATTCTATCCACAGGACAGTGTTTGCTTTATCTGCCCCCAGGTAATGATGATTTTTCTAGAGTGAGCCATTCTCTTCTGACCATAAACTACCCTGACTACATCTAGGTTCTTACGGATGGACACAAGCGACTCAGGTCATGCTAGAATGTCCCTCTGTCTTTCTGCAAATATTTATCATGTATCTGGGAGAAGGATGGTGTGGACACCCTTATTGGGAGGCACAGTTTACCAGATGCAAACCCTGAGAAGTGGCAGATTCTTGTCACGTGATTTGTTCTCAAATCTTCCCACGAAAAACCCGAAGGGGTGAGGAGTGGAACAGGGAGGGAGGGCACCAATCAAAGATGTTCTATCAAGACAGTCCCAGGGGGGTTAAGGTGGTCCTCCAGGGGAGTTCTGAGATGTGCAGGTCATAGGTCATACTGTACTGATCAGAGACAATTGTCATTACTTAAGGGCCACTCATTCCTATTTTGGCTGTTCTGGAACCCAAAGATAGAGGCTCTGACCATCTTGCTGGTTGTGATGGTGAGGGAATTGCTGTAGAGGCAGGGATAGGGGCAGGGGCAGGGGCTGGGGCTGGGGCTGGGGCTGGGGCAGGATGGTCTGGCAATCTGAGGAATGCTGCCATCACAGGGTACAGGTATTTCCAGCCATCAAAGGGTGCAGATATTTCTGGGAATGGAAGGCCCCAGGGAACCAGTAAGGCCAGCAGATGGTGTAGTGATTAGAGCGGGTGTGGGTGGGTCACTGACATCCTCCACTCCATCAGGTAAGTCTCGGTGTTAAGGAATTTTCTCTTATGTGACCACTCCAACCTGTCCCTGTTACTAGTTTCATTCCCAGTCAGGGCTCTGCACCCCACCTGAGCTCCCCAAAGCTGACTTGCAAGCACAGATATCCTGTGTAAGCTGCTGGTGATGCTGAGCTTCTTGGGTTGTCCAAACTTTGGAATCCTGAAGGACAAAGTCCATTTCCTTTGAGATCCACTGTATTGCTGAGGGTGGTTGATGCACCTGTTTCCAAAGGACACCAGGGCTCCCAGGCTCTGTCCATCGCTGATAGTTGTCTATCAACTGATAATTGAGCCAGCTTCCTGGGCACTCAGGAGGTGAAGATGTCACCTTGCCTCTGCTCCTCCCTCCCTACTCCTTGGGGTCGGCCCCATTCTGGGTCACATTCCCTTGCTCTATACTTCCCTGTCATCAGCCATGGCTGGGCTGCATTGGGGAGGCTTCACCCAAAGCTTCCCTGACACTCCACAGTCCTGCGTGCCACGGTCACTTCCCTGGGCATTGACAACCAAGGCTGACCACGCAAGCAATTCCAAACTATCTTATCCTTTAAAACATTCGGTAATGACTCTAACCTACCTACCCTGATTTATAAGCAATAGTATAAAAGCAATTTGAAGAACTTTCCAAGAATACCCTACATACTTATCCAAGCAGTAGTAATAACAGCCATCTGAGTAGTGTGCTGTCCATTTTACAGGCACTGTTTCACTTCACGCTCATTCCTCAACAACCTACAGGATGGCAACTATCATTACTGCCATTTTACTGCTGGGGAAGTGGAGGCTCAGAGCCGTGAAGTAATGTGCAGATCTTACAGAGTTGAGATTTGAGCCCAGGTCTTTCTGAGTTCACAAAACCCATGGTCTGCTTATTGCCCCGTTTCACCCCCAAGGTCAGAGTGAGAGGAGAAAGGGTCTCCTACCTAGAGTTGAGGGCAGGGGATAGCGATGGATCTGACAAATGAGAATGGTTTTTGTTTTTGTTTTTTTTTTCTCTTTTTCTGGATCTTTGGATTCCAATGGTGTTTAGTCACCCCATTTATTAGATTCCTTACCCAAAAATTAAGTAGAAAATGGACTCCTTCTCCCAAATCCCTTTCAGATGTGTTGGCCAGCAAGGCAGCCTTGGGCAGCTCAGAGTGAGTCACTGTGCAAAGCAGTTGCGTGGAGAGGGGCTTAGACCCTCCGCTGGGCTCTTTTAAAAGCAGTTTCCTGGAAGCTCCACCCAGTATCTGCTGCTTTTGTTTCCTTAGCCAGAACCCTATCAAATGACTACCACCCTTAGCTGTAAAGAAGACTGAGAAATAAAGTTGTGTTCTTTTTTTTTTTTTTTTTGTCTAGCTTTCCCAACAAAATCAGCATCTTATTATGAAGGGATTATTGGATGCTGCTGCATCTCACCCCTATTTTCACCTTCTTATTCAGTTGAGTTCATGGACCACCACTTCAACCAACCTTGGGCCAATATTCTAAATGCCTTAGCATTTAGCCTTTCAATATATTGGTGTGTCCCAAAGATCCCCAAACTCAGTATATTTTCAATAAAACTGATCTTCCCAAGCCCCCCCTTCTGTGTCTTATATCTAAATGAATGCCACCATGATCTACCCAGTAATTTCAACCAGATATACAGGTGTCATTCTCATTTATCCTTTAGCCTTCACATAAAATCAGTTGCCAGGCCTAATGATCTGCTTTTTATTTCTTCTATCCTGCAGTATATGAAAAGTATGCTAAATCGTGATCAAAAAGGTTTATACAGGCATTAAAAGTTAAATTGTAGGAACTCTACCAATGTAATTTAGCACATTTACAAAGTACAAAGGGAAAACCATAGGATCATAGATTGAGAAACTCATTTACTAACATTAACATGTTTTGCCTGTAGTTAGAAATAAATAAGAATAAAACAGAAATGAGTTTATTCAAGAGATCCCAGGCATGCTCCCTCTAAACTATAAAGCATTGTTGAAAGTGATCGAAGTGCTTGCCTAGTTTGCACAGGCTCAGAGATCCTGAGGCCCTAGATCCATTCCCAGCACTGGGAAAATAATAATAATAATAATAATAATAATAATAATAATGTAATAATAATAATAGAGAGAAAGAAAGAGAGATTAGCAATAGTGGCAAAAGTGTACTTCTAATAGTGGTCTTTTTAAAATCATTTCTGTCGGGTGTTCCCAAGGTGGGAAGTACTAAATTTTTCACTGGGCATTGTCACAGGGTCACAGATTGCATGGGCCCTAGCCATATTCTTGTGACTAGATTTTAGAAATAAAAAGGAAGCCCTTAGTAGGGGATCCGAAGTCTGAGGAAGATCACAGGGGTAAGGCCAGAAGTGGTGGAGAACTGGAGAAGGCCGGGGTCTTAGCTCGGTGGCAGAGTGTTTGCCTTGCATGTGCAAGGTTCTGGATTTAGTCTCCAGCACCAAAAGGGGAAGAAAAAAAAAAACCAACTAAAACAAATACATGGAATGAGAATTGGATAAGACAGGAGTTAGGCAAGAGATCTGTGAAGTTGGGAGGTTTCACAAGTGGCCAAAGCAGTTTCTGTAGGATCGTTGATTAAAGGTCTTTCTTGTGCCAAGGGAATTCGTGGAAACAGAATGGTGTGGACTTTTGAACAAGTGATATTTGGTGGTAACCTTTTAAATTTTTATTTATTTATTTATTTTACCATGACCCCACTGTGCTCTTTGGGTGAGTTTCGTAACTTTTCCGTCTCTCATTCTCTTTATTTGTAAAGTGAAGTAATGACATCCCACATACAGGATTATGGTGGAAATTGGGAATAACATATGTACAAACATTTTAATAAAGTGCCAGAAAATAATACAAAAATTCTGTAATTATAGGAATTGATTATTCTTAGCATGCATTTGAAAAGTCTGATTTTTCTAGGATGTATTGAAGTTTCTTGTTCATATGAAGAGCATGTAGCTGTTCCCTCATCTGCGGAGGATGCTCCCCACTTGGGATGCCCTGTGTGCTGAGGCCCCCACATATGGTGTGGCTATGGGAGGCCTGGCCTTTGGTTTCATGTGTGCCCAGTGTCTGCTGAGGCCTCTCTTGTTTGTGGCTTGGCCTCTCTGCTTCCCACTCTGCCGATGAGGAGCCACACTGTCTGTTCTACAAGCCAAGCCTGTCTACTACTTCTGGCTCCTGGGAATCAGCCATTTCCCTCTTCTGGTCAGCACATTGTCATCACGGCATGGATGACAAGTCTAGGGACACTCACCCCTGTCTGAAATGAGGACATGGCTTTCAAGGCAGCAAAGTGAGAGAGCCAACTATGACCCGAGTCTACTGAATGTCTCTCCAGAAGCCAGGGTGGAGATCCACAGATGGCCACTTCGGAGTCCTCCAAAGAGCTGCTTTGGGCCGGGACTCTTGAAGTAGGGTAACAATATGCACACGAGCGTCAGCTCAGTTCAAAGTTGACTAAAAATAATAACAGCAGAGACCCACACTTCTCAGGGAGGAAACTGTCTTCTTTAGAAGGTTGTTAAGCCTCTCCAGGCTGAGAGGGAGACCTAGAGAGCATGGATTGGCCGACTCTAAAAGAAAACAGAAAACTAGAAATAGCTCAAGAACACAAAGGCAAACTTGGATTATTATTATCAAGTAATAAGCAAAAGGAAAACACAAGCACAAATTCATTCATTCATTCATTTATTTATTTTTTACAAGCACAAATTTCGATTGTTATTTTCAAGGAGCAGAAAGGGAACGGAGTGAGGGATCAAGACGAGAGCATGATAACAGCACAGCAAGGAGGAGACATTTTTATTGTTGATTCTTTTTCAGAGCCTTTAATGCCTTTAATGCATGTTTCTTATAAATAGCACATTCTTTGACTTTTAATTATTAGCTTATAGTTAATGTAAGTGCTGATGCGTTTTGATCTAAGTCTATAATCTTTTAAATATTTTTATTTATTTTGATTGGTGTGTGAGAGAATATGAACACACCAGGCCCTCTTGCCACTGAGAATGAACTTCAGATGCAGGAGCCACAGTGTGAATTTGGTTGAATGTGGGTGCTGGGGAATTGAACCCTAGGCCTCCAGGCTTTGCAAGCAAGCAGCTTACTGCCAGACATCTCTCAGCTCCTGTAATCTTTTTATTTTCAAGTCTATAAAACTTGCTATTCTCCAGTTCTCTGTGTCTAGTTTTATGTTTGCTTTTGGGCTAGCTATTAAAAAAAAAAAAAGATTTAATGTTCCATTCTGTTTCTTGAATTTTTAGCTACATCTGTTTTATTGGTTGTCCTAGGAACTACAATATGCATTTGCATCTTAATAAATCTACCTTACATTAATATGCTATCTTTTTGCATATAAGAAACTTGCTGTAGAATTTGACTTCATTTGCCTCTTCCTGTCCTTTTGATAATCATTTTGTCTTTCCTTCTCTGTATGTGGCAAACCACACAATAAAATGCTATCTTGGCTTTAAATAATCGCTTATTTTTAAAGGAATTTATTAAATGGGGCAAAATAGACTTTTGGATTTTTTCACATATTTGTCTTTTCCAATGCTTTAATTTTATTACTTCCCTGCTTCGCTAAGACTTCTTTTAACATTTCTCACATTACACTTTTGCTGGTGATGAGTTTTCTCAGTTTATCTGAAAAGGTCTTGATTTTACTTTAACTTTAAAGGAAATTTTCTATAGATAAAGAATGATAGGTTGTTGAATTTTGTTTTGTTTTCCCTGGTGCTAAAAATTGTATTGCTTTGCATTTTTCCCCTAAAATCCCTTTTTTCCTAGGAACTCACAGAGTCATTCTCTCTGCGTGATGCAGCCTTCTTTTCTGGTGTGTCCAAGGTGTAATTTTCCTGCATTTTAAGGGTAACTTTGTGCATTAGGTCTGTGAGTTAATCAATTTAGAAAAACATTAGGTAATATTTCGTCAGTATTTTTTTTTCTAACCAGTCCTTTTTTCCCCTCCCTTTCTGGGATTTTACACTCAGTTGGTACTTTTCCATGGGCTTTTATGTCTCTTTTTATTATTGTTTTTATTTTTTATAAGCAGAGAGAGATGGAGAGAGAGCACAGCAGGGCCTCCAGCACTGCAAATGAACTCCAGATGCACGTACCACCTTGTGTGTCCAGCCCTACAAGGGCACTGGGGAACCAAACCCAGGTTTCCAGGCTCTGCAAGCAAGTACCTGAACAAATGAGCCATCCCACCCCAATTCTTATTTTTTATTTATTTTATGTATTTATTTATGTATTTATGTATTTACTTATTTATATTGATGTAGGGTCTTGCTCTAGCCCAGGCTGACCTGGAATTCACAAGTCTCAGGGTGGCCCTTGAACTCATGGAGATCCTCCTACCTCTGCCATCATGCCCGGCCTCTTATTATTATTATTTTTTTAATTTAACCTTTTTTCCTGTGTGGTATTCTGTTTGTACAATTCGTATTAACTTGTCATCAAATTCACACATTTGTTTATCTGTGTTACCAAATGTGTTAGGAGTCTTCCATGACTTTTTAATCTCAAATATCTCAGTTCCATTTGATTTAAATTTTTCTGTTTTGTTTTTCAAGGTAGGATCTCACTTTAGCTCAGGCTGACCTGGACTCACGGTGTAGTCTCAGGCTGTGATTTCATTTTTATTTCTCGTGTTTATGTGGTGTGTGTGTATTTGTGTTCACGTATGTGTAGGCAAATGTGCGTGTATGCACACATGCGTGTGGAGCCCAAGTTCTATGCTGGGGTCTAGTGTGGGTGCTCTCAGCCTTATTCATGGAGGCAGGCTCTCTTGAGGAGCCTCTCAGCTAGACTCATGGTCAGTGAACCTCAGGGATTTCAGGTCTCCACCTCCTCAGTGCACCACCTCGCCCAGTATTCACCTGGGTTCTGGGGATCCAATCTCAGGTCCTCAGCAAACATCATCTCCCAAGCCCCCATTTGATTCTTTCTGAGGTTCCATGGCTGTCTTGACAGTATCCAGTTTTTCCCTCATCCTATTAGCATTTTCACATACATGTTATAACTTACTTAGTAGAGTTATTTTAAAGTTATCTGTTAATTCCAATAGTTAGGTACCTATAAATTTGTTTCCAGTGACTGCTTCCCCACCCTGTTTCCTAATTGTATTTTCCTGCTTTTTCACATATCCAGGGATCATTGCTTGACAGTAATATGTCATAGAGATCCTGAGTTCTGTTTCTTTTTCTAGGATATTAAAGTTACAGCCAAGCATGGTGCTACAAGCCTGCCATCCCAGTACTTGAGAGGCAGAAAGAAGTAGGAGGATGAGAAGGTCAAGGCCAGTCTCAGCTCCATAGTGAGTTCAAGGCCGGACTGGGCTACATTTGACCTTGTTTCAAAAACAAACAAACAGGCTGGAGAGATGGCTCAGCGGTTAAGGCACTTGCCTACAGTGCCTAAGGCCCTGAGTTCAATTCCCCAGGACCCACATAAGCCAGACCCACAAGGTGGTGGCCCTGGTGTTCTTTCTCTCTCTCTCTCTCTCTCTCTCTCTCTCTCTCTCTCTCTCTCTCTCTCTCTCTCTCTCCTTGAAAAATGAATAAATAAAATATTTAAAAAACAGAGTATTGAGTTTAGTTTTCATTGGAAGATCACCTTAATATGTTTTTTGCTGTTGTTGCTTGTTTGCTTTTGTTTTTGAAATAAGGCCTCACATAGCCCAAGCTGGCCTCAAACTTCCTATGTAGGGGATGATGACCTTGAACTCCTGATCCTTCTGCCTTCACCTCCCAAGTGCTGGGATTAGAGGCATGGGCCAATATATCCTACAGATCACCCTGTCCTTGTACAGGCTTGGTTGGTGCTTTGTGAGCACAGATTATTTGGATTTGCCCTTAGTTCCAGGGCATGGCCATTAGTACTGGGGTGTGGTCCTCACTTCTTCCTGACAATTGTATTTGCTCCTAAGGAGTGACCCTTGGATTTCAATGGAAGGCTGGAAATATTTACCCACTTGCTAGCTTGCTTGTTGGGGCCTGAACTCCAAGCTGTAGACCCTAACATCGGATAGCTGCTTAGGTTTTCTTCGGTCCAGTTCCTGCCTTCCACTGACTTCCTTCCCCATTCATGCTCTGCTCAGGAGTTAGAAGAAGAGTTGGAAAGACTTTATGTGGAAAATTTGAGGATTCCTTTCTGTGACTCGCTATTTCTGGAATTTCTCCCTTCATTTTTCAGCTGCTATATCTCTGAATTCCAAACTTTGATCCCTCAGACTAATAAAACTGACATTTCTGCTGGAGGTTCATCTGACATGTCCCCTCAGGGGAAAAAGTCTATATAAAAGTAGATTTTATCCACTCCAGTTTCCTTTTTTTAAAGAGTCTGTCTCCCTCAGTTTCTGTTGGATTGTGGTTGCTCACTTGAGGGTCTTGAACTGTCATTTTGTTCTGCTTAGTGTTTATGATAAGAAGACTGGTCTAGTACAAAGGAGTCCATTGTTCTGTAAACTAGAAGTGCCTGGGTGATTCTTTAATACAATTCTATTCCCCCATCTTTCTGGATTTGAGTTCTTGCAGAAGCAGGTTTGAGAAAATGCAAACAGTTGACTTGGAAGATGATTCCAGAAAATAGCTGCAGGGGAGCAGAGAAGAGATACTTGGAAGATGTACTAATTCATGAGCTACAGCAGGAGCTCAGCCCACCGAGGAAAACCTCAGAGGTAACCCAGCAAGGCCAGGTACCGTATTTACCCATGAGCTCCCCGCCATTGATCCGCCAGTGCCTGGCTAGAGACTACGCTTCTGGGCGTGCTGATGTCAGAACTTTTGGTTTGCTTTTCATGCGTCCTCGGGGAGCTAGTCACAGTGTTTTCCACACACAACCATTGGCATTTAGATAAGACTGTTCAGACGATGTGAGTGACACATGATTGCTGTGCTGACCTACTAAAAGTCAAAATTCCAGCCTGCATTGGTGGTATAGTGGTGAGCATAGCTGCCTTCCAAAGTCAAAATTCCTTATCCTGTTGTAAAAAGCACTGTCTACAAATTGCTCATAATCCTACCTAATCAATCCTTTATCATTCATCTTTCACTCAGTAGGACCTAGGTATAGGCTTTTGGTCTTTTTCTTTCTTTGTTTCTCTATTTCTTTCTCTTCCTTACCATCTCTGTCTTCCTTCCTTTTTTCCTTCCTTCCTTTCTGGAGCACACTAGGTTGTTTCCTCTTTAGGGCTTGCATACTTACCTTGAAGGCTGCCCATGTCTTTCTTTATAGGCACATGTTTGCTTGTATGTTATCTTTCCGAAGATGCTGTTCCTAAGCACTGCCTCAGCTATGACATCACCCTGGTTGATTCACATTATTCATGATACTTCTTTCTTTCTTTCTTTCTTTCTTTCTTTCTTTCTTTCTTTCTTCCTTCCTTCCTTCCTTCCTTCCTTCCTTCTTCCTTCCTTCCTTCCTTCCTTCCTTCCTTCCTTCCTTCCTTCCTTCCTTCCTTCCTTCCTTTCTTTCTTTCTTTCTTTCTTTCTTTCTTTCTTTCTTTCTTTCTTTCTTTCTTTCTTCTTTCTTTCTGGCAGAGTCTCACTCTGTAACTCAAGCTGGCCTGGAACTCACTATGTAGCTAAAACTGGCTTTGAACTCATGGCAATCCTCTTGTTTCAGAATCTCAAGCACTGGGATTACAGGTATGAATAATCACACCTAGATATAATGTATGACTTTCTTATGTAATTTATTTGCTTGTCCATCACATGTTCTCCCACCAGTGTAGAAAATCTATAGAAAGCAAAACAGCTATCAATCCATGAGCTCGTAATAGGAATTTACAAATATTTGATAACTAAATGAATGAACCAATAGATAAATAGACTAAAATTTGAAATAACTTGCAAGTAAAAAAGGTGGGAATAACACACATTTCCATCAAGCGCTGAAAGGATAAATACCTTGTAGAATATGTGTGTGTATATATATATATATATACACACACATATATAATATATATATATATATTATATAGTCCTGACACTTGCTTTAAGAACCTTGAGGACAATATGCCAGGTGAAATAAGCCAGACACAGAAAGACAAATATTACATGATTCCACCTCTATGAATATCTAGAGGCATAGAAAGTTGAATGGTGTTTCAATGGGTAGTGAGAACAGGGAATTAGTGTTTCATCGACATAGTTTCAGTGAAGAAGAGAAAGTTCTAGAAAGGGATAGTTGTGATGGATACACAACAATGAAACCTAATACCATAGAGCTATAAAGTTAAAAAGTTAATATGTATAATTTATATTACACATATTTAATCAAAATTTAAAAATTAAACCTGTTTCCAGAAGAAGATAAAGGTTGTGCTCGACTCAGACTCATCCCTGCCACATGATCTTGAGGAAGTTGCGTTATGAACTTTGATGAACCAATCTCTTGATTGGGAAGAATGATAGCTCCCACTCTGTAGTTTTATGGGTTTGATGCATGGGTTTATGGAGCCATAAATATTATTAAAATTTTTAAACAATTTTTGTGATTGGTAATAGATTGATGCAAGTTTTGGTCAAATAAAAATAGCACACTGAAACAAAACTTTCAGAACAACTATTCTATTCACCAATTCATAAAAGAATCACATTCTAATGTAAAATAAAGATGATAAGATAATATACTTTGAAAACTTTCACTGTCAACAATTGTAAACTAAATAATTTGGACTAACTTCTTCTGTGCCCCCCATTGGAAAATAATTAGAAAAATTTTAAAAAAAACTTTTTTAAAAGAGATATCTGTTTGAAGAGAAAGTTAACAAAGAACTACTGGTATAAGATCCAAAATAAACAGGAAATCCAAAAAACGTGCTCATGGCCGTTAGGACATGTGTAGCATCTGGAGGAGGTGGCTGAGGGTTGACCAGGGCTTTAACAGCTTCTCAGAGGCTCAAGGAATGGAAGTTGGAATCTAAGACCTATGGCAGTGGTTGACTGACCCCACCCACTACCTCCTCTGTGGGTTGGTTGAAGGACTGAGCCTTCGGATGAGAGGGACTCTGGGTCCTTGCTCAGCCTGGAACAGCATCAGTATGAGCACCTGGATCAAGGTAGGCCTGGCTTGAAAGTGCTCTCTTCACCTGGAACAAGAGGAAAATAATACCCTAAGCCCCCAAATAATTCTATGAATAATTTTACAAACACAATATGGGGCACATAACAACAACATCCAGGCACACCTGACAAGAAGAAACGAACTAAGTCAGCAGAAACAGCAACTGCTAGACAGTTCCATATAGACTCCAGGTACTGGAATTCTTCCCTCCCACCACCCCACCACCCCACAGCCCAAGTGGTAGGGACCAAACCCAGAGCCCTGTACTTGCTAGGCAAGTGCTCCATCACTGAGCTAAATTGCTAGTGCCTGGTGTTGACATTCTTGAACACAGTCTTTAAAATAACTGTGCTTAGTGTTCAAAGGAAAAGGACAATGTTGAGACTTTTGGTAGAGATCTTGTGTGTTAGTCGCTTTTCACTGTGATGACAAAATAGAGATAATTACCTGATAACTTAAGGGAAGGAGGATTTACTTTGGCTCATGGCTTCAAGATTTCAGTTCCTGGTCACTTGAATCCAGAGTTTGTGGCTCATAGGACAGGAGCAGAGCATTCTGGTAGGGACAGGGTGGTAGATAGAGCAAAGTGGTTCACATCAATGGTGGCATGAAGCAGAAAGCAAAAGGGAGGAAAGGATAAGGATAAGGTACGCCCCACAAGGAGGCATTCCCAGAGACCAGCTTCCTCTCATCGCCCAATAATGCCATCAAATTACAAATTTGTCAATGGATCCATCCTCAGATCCAATCACCTCTTGATATTGGCACCGGCCAGCTAGGGACCATGCTGTAACACATGAGCTGCTGGGGGAATGTGGGTTATTTACAAAGAAATCAAACAGTAAATCTAGATCTCAAACACACAACAACCTGAAGCATTAATATACTTGATAGGTTTTATGAAAGATTAGATATTGGTTAAGAGGGAATGAAGGAAATAAAGGATATATACGTGAAAAAGATCCAGCATGAAGCAGAGGAAAATCGGAAAGAGAGAAAACAGAAGAGAGGCTAACAGACATTAAATGGTGAGTAAATCTAACACTTGTGTTTGGAATAGGGAGAGGAGAAAAGAGGGTGAAAGCACCATTTGAAGATATGAAGGCTGAGTATTTCCTTTAAAAATATTTTATTTATTTATTTGTAAGCAGAGAGAGAGAGAGAGAGAGAGAGAGAGAGAGAGAGAGAGAGAGAGAATGAATGTGTATGGGTGTATCCAGCCTCCAGCCACCACAAACAAACTCCAGATGCATGTGCCACTTTGTGCATCTGGCTTTACATGGGTTCTGGGGAATCAAACCCAGGTCATTAGGCTTTCTAAGCAAGTACCTTAACCTCTGAGCCATCTCTCCGAGTATTTTCTTAAGCTGGTAAAACCATCAAGCCACAGATCCCAGACTCTACCTGAAGCAAGTAAATACAAAACTCACTGGGAATACTTTACATAAAACTACTAGAAATCAAAAATGAGCAAATATTTTTAAAACAACCACAGGACAAAGATTGATCCTCTTTAAAGAAATAACAAAACTGTCACAATTTCTCAAAAGAAGCAATGATGGCTTCTCAACAGAAACAATTCAAGGAGAAAACAGTGGGATGTTATCTTCAGTGTGTTGAAAGAAAATAATGCCAGCCTGTTATTATAAATCCGGGAACATAAGAATGAAACCCAGAAGTTAAAAAATATCGTCAGCAACAGATTACAAAAGGAAAGCACAAAAAAGTGCTTCAGACAAATGAAAACAAATCTTGAAGGAATCTCAGAGATGTAGAAACAAATAAGAATGACAGCGACTTTAAATGAATATTGATGGTATAAAATAATTATATCTGGGGAGGCTCAGGATAGAGAGTTAAAGACATTATCATGGTATCAGAAGCTTAAAAAGGAAGGTGTGAAAGCATGAAACAGCTCTGACTTGGTGAGGCCAGTCTCTAAGTGCTATCATCACTGATGTGATTAGGAGACAGGGCCTCTGGAGGTGACCACTTAGGAAGGTAGAGCCCTTGTGGGTGGCATTACTGCTCTGGTAAGAGTGACCTGGCAGAAAACTCTGACTCCTTCCATCATGTGAGAACTTAGCCTACAGAATGTGAGATTTATATCATAGTCTAGACATGCTAAGACACAATGGTAGTTCACCAAATTAGTATAATTGTATATTTCTTCCAAACTGGTGATAAAACAATATTTGATTAACCCAAAAGAAGATGAGAAAAGGGATGCATAGAATCAGGTAGAACAATTTGAATAGCAAATTATAAGATGGTAGCTTTAAATCCAGTAATTACATGGATGTAAATGGATGAAGTGTCCAATTAAAGGACAAAAATGTCACATAAAAAACTGACTCTAGCTACAGATTATTTAGAGGAGGTTTGGGGGGAATAGGAGGAGGAAAGCCTGCTGGATACTGACAACGGCTAGGTTGTGGAGTCGGAAGTCTTTGGTCCTTATTTCCAAAGTAGAAAGAGTAAAAATTATAATGACAGTTGACATTTACAAAAGGACTAGTCTAGCACCTGATACACTTGACCTCAATGGCTGGTGTCCAGCAGGCTTTCTCTGTTATCTGCTCAGGCCGCCCATGCACTGGGACGACTGGAGTCAGGACCTAGCACCCGAAATCCCAGGTTAATAAACTCTCCTTCCCACCCCCAGCCTTCCAATCTCCACTTTTGAACCCCATCCAGATTTTGGGTTTGGAGGACAAGGAGACCCAGATGCTGTTACACTGACCTTGCAGTCACAGGGAAGGAGCCTACCTGTCAGAGTTCTGGATCTAATGTTTGTATGTCACAGCATGCTTGTGGCTGTCAGAGGACAACCTCGAGGTGTCTTTACCCCACTTTCTTTGATACAGGGTCTTTAACTGCTGGCCCAGCTACCCTGCCCCAGAGTTGAGGATTCCGTGCTAACTGCTCTTGCCGCTGTGGGACTGTCTATTCTTTCTCTAACTCAGCTCATCAGCAGTACCGCCTGCCCTCTGAGCTGCACTGGGGTTATGGTGAATATGGACTTCGATCTATTTTGTGGAATGTTCTTTCTCTAATTGCTGTTATGCACATAAGCAAGCACTTAACACCCTAAGCCTGAGATTGCTTAGTGAACGGCTTTTTTGTTTTGTTTTGCTGTTTTATTTTACAGATGAGGAAACTGAGGCACACATGGTGAGGGAAGGATACCCAGAGGCATTGCCCCTACTCAATGACTGACTGCTGTTCACACGACTGAACTCCGTGGTGTATACCAGCGTTACCACAAAGGAGGGTCCTCGGTGGGATGGGGGCAAGGAAAGGGAAATGATGGCACCAACACATGACTTATTCATGCAAAATTTTCATTGAATAATTGATAGTAGTAGTAGTAAAATGAGGCACAAAAAGGCCAAATTCTAGCTCTGTAA
Source organism: Zapus hudsonius (assembly GCA_004024765.1). Classification (NCBI taxonomy): domain Eukaryota; kingdom Metazoa; phylum Chordata; class Mammalia; order Rodentia; family Dipodidae; genus Zapus; species Zapus hudsonius. Next base: position 15,324 of record PVHP010010359.1, read on the forward strand.
TTTTGGGCAGATTGCTTATTCCTTCTGGTCTGTTTTCGCATCAATAAAATGGAGATGGTGATGCCTTCCTCATGGAGTTTTTGTGAAGACTGAGGGAAGGTGTGTAAAGGAACTTGGTAACATTTGAGAAGTCACTCCGCTCTGGGTCTTAAGAGCTGGCAGGCTGCCGGCATCTACTGGGTGAGTTGGTTGTCCTGGGGAGACCTTCCTCATGGGGTCAGGTAAAGTTCAGTGAACTCGCAAAGAAGTGAGACTTTAGACGCTCCGAGGTACATCCACCCATCTCCTCTCCTGCCTGTTATTAAACTGGTAGTTTTTACAGCATCAATAAAGAACTTTCCTACCCAATTACCCCAGACAATAGGCTGAAAGCAGTTTCGACTATGAAAACTTCGTGTTGGGTTCATTTAGATTGTTTGGCTGTGTTAAATCCTCACTTGAGTTCAAAAGTTCAGCTGAACCATGAACTTTGTAATTTCACAGCAGGCAGTTCTGCAAAATAGTGGAAAGTGAAAAAACATACAATATTTCAGGTGCGCTTGTCACATTGTATATAATATGGTCAGGAATGGGCTGTACATAGAATTTCCACGACACAGTGACATATCAAAATGAAATAGGGAAACAGAATTAAATCAAACCATTCCTTGAGTTACCTGACCACTGAGGTTTCCCAGGGAATGCACACTCAGTGACTGTTAGGGGACAAACTAAAGCCAGCTAATCTTCTTAATAAATTGTGAAGTCTTGTATACCTCTTGGTTTTAGTGGCGGCTTTTCTGCCTGTCTGGAACCAGCAGGATATCAAAACAAAAGGGTCATGACTTTATGTATTTGTTAAAGTTAGAATCCACGTTCTCATATAACTCAGGCTTCATTTGACCTGGTTACCCAAGTGTAGGTGGAGTGAAATTTTTCACAGGAATGAGAATAATGCTGCGTTTTTGCTTGTCTATTAATAAATGTGCACGCATGCACACAAAGTTCAAGAACCCTTCGCGTTGTCAGCCTTAGTTTCTGGGGGAAAGCAAACACCATGCCAGTCTCAGGTCAGCGTGTCTTCCAAACCCTCAGTTCCCCAAAGCAAGACTCCACAGCTCATGGACATCTCCTGGATTTGTTATGTTTCACGATGGCTTTTGTGCCCCCCATGTAAAATGAGGGGGGACCTTGCAGCAGACAATCTGGAGCGTGGGGCGCAGCGGAGGTGTTCCGATGCAGCAGCTGCTGTCTCCCTTTGTTCACCAAGGGGTTGGTGTGCAGGGTCACCAGAGGGAAGCTAGGCTTGGTCATTTGTGGAAGCCGAGAGGAAGGATGGGGTGAGAAGGTCAAGTCCTATGACGGATGGATCCTCACGAGTTAAACAGGACAAGTGTTTCTAAAGCACTTTTCCTTTCCTCTGACTTTTATCTCAGAGTTGCCAGGATCTTAGCTCCGGCTGGTTCCAGGATTCCTTTGAGAAAAATCTCCCAGTGGAGATGATCCAATGTTATCCCATTGTTCTTAATGGTGCGCTTTTCCATACAGGAGGCTCTTGTTCAATTCAGTTAAGAATTGATGAGCCTTTCCGTTTTTGTTTTTTCCAGACACAAATCATGACAGTAAATGTTGTACCTCCAGCTGAGAATTGTGATACCAAAGGAGCGAGGAGAGGCGAGTGAAGACTGTGAAATTGAGTTGACCTACTTAAAGGTGGTCTGTCTTCCTGGTGAGGTTATGAGGCTGGAAGGAAAAACAAGGTTCACTGCTTTTGTGGCTCGATGAACTGGGCTGCTCGGATTTTCCAGCTCTGTTTCTGGTTGACCTGCCCTGGAGAGTGGATCTGCGTGTCTCCTGATGAGGCCAGGACAGGAGGCGAGGCGGTGGCATTCTTTTAAAGGGCTTGTAAGATAGTGAATCACAAGAGTTTTTGTTCATTCGGAAGGCATTTATGGAGAAGCCACGTCAGGGAACCTTGGCTGGGGATGGATCAGTCAGAAGGTCGGATGGGAAATGTCAGGAGTGTGGGGTGCAAACTGTGTCTGTTGGTCTGTTGGAGCAACAGAACAGTGAGAAAGGTATATGGATTCTCAAGACATAAAAATGCACATGGTAGCCACTCCAGAACACAAGAGAAATACGGCCTAGGGGTGGAGCTCAGTGGTAGAAGGTTCCTAGCATGTGTGAGGCCCTGACTCTGATCCTTAGCTCTGGAAAAGCAAAAGGATGGGGAAGATATGTAGGAAAACAGGTCTAAAACAAGATTTCTATAGGGGCTTGGCCAGGCTGACCAGGGTTAGAAACCCGAGGATATATAGTGTTTGTGTGGGGAATGGATGGCAGAGATGGGCAGGAGAAGATGGCATTTAAAATGCTAAGTTCACTTCCGGCTTGCATGGCTCCACGCTGTGTCCCTGTGACTTCCCTGCCTGTATCCATTTGATATTAGCTTTGAGGACCCCAAATACCTGTCTAGAGGTCGCCATCACTGCTATCTTTCTGTCATCTGTCTCATTTAATCTATTATAGCCCTTAAAGAGTCTTGCAAGGTGGAAGCTAGATCTGGAGTTTATGACTGAGGAAACTGAGGCCTGATGGTTACGTTGATTGAACCGCATCTGTCTGGAACATAGCAGGATGACCTGGAAGCAAGATCTCTGATTCACCTTGAGGGTACAAGGACCTCATTTGCGGTCTGCAGTGGTGTGAACAAAAAGGACTGTCCTCGTGAATGGCTTCAGGCCACCAGGAGAATTGCTTTGGCCTGAACCGACATGCTGTGGGTGGACGTGAGATGTCCAGGCTGAGCTGGGGGACATTCTCTGCTAGGTGTCTCAGCATCTCTTCTACAACCATTTTAGGGCAATCCTGGGTTTCTGTCCCTCTCGAATACTATAAAACCAGACTAAAGCTCCTTTTAAATTGCCTCTTAAGTTATGTCCAGGATAGTTTGGGAGATCTGTCAGTGACGAGAAAAGCAAAAGAATACTCATGGTGGCGCACGCCTTTAATCCCAGCACTCGGGAGGCAGAGGTAGGAGGATCACAGTGAGTTTGAGGCCAGCCTGAGACTACATAGTGAATTCCAGGTCAGCCTGGACTAGAGGAGACCCTACCTCGGGGGGGGGGGGGGGGGAGCAGCTCATCTCATATGCACTTTTCAAAGTTGATTCTGTTCTTGGGGACATTAGTAGGCCTGAGATGCCATGGCCCTAGGCATGGGTGTCAAGGGTATGGACGGATATGAGGCTGCACTGGGTAGCTCAGAACCTAACTAAGCAATGAGCTATGTCACTAGGAAGATTTGGTTGTGGGGGGAGGTGCAGTTTCCACTAGGGGAAATCAAAAGTGGAAAGGCAGGTTGGGAAAATTCTAGAGCAAAGAGAACAGGACTAGCATGATCACATGCACAGAGGTCATACGGCTTCCTCTTCATATTCAGTCAGCTTATCACTTGGCCTGGAGTGGCAGGTTGCCACACGGGAGGCGTAGGAGACAGGGAGTAGGCCTGGGTCCACAGTACGGGATGAGGAGAAACCTTCAGGTGCCAGGCCGAGGAGTTTGGCTTTTAGATTACAGGAGGCTGTTGAAAGCTAAGTGTGAGAGAGATGAGCTAGAAGTCTGTTTCCAGAAAATTAGCTTTCTAGCAGTGTGCAGAATGGCTTGAAGGACATAAACCTTCTAAGCAATTAATGAGAGACAATCATCAAATGTCATAATCACAGCTTGGACCAACATCTAAGCTCACAGAGAGATGATTATTATATGAGTAACTCGTGTCTCTGCCGCCTTCTGATTGCTGGTTTCTGCTCATTCAGCACTTATTCAGCTCCTCTTCCGTTCTAGCGGCCCCTCCCTCTGGTAAGTACTAACAACCTTCTGCTTCACATCCAGCTATTTCTCTGTCTGTCTCCACGGCTAGAGCTCCTCCCCAGAGGAATCCAAATGTTCAATTGGGTCTGTTGCCTAGACCAAGCCTGGACAGAGAATACTGGAGCCAAGGAGATCTCTATCAAAGAAATAGCAAGCCTGCCTCTTAGTTCCTGAACTTGGCATCCAAGGTGGAATTCATTATTAAATAAATAAGGTATTAACCAAATTAAACAACTTTTAATGACCCAGAAAAAAAAGAAAGAGAAGAGCCGACATCCCTGCAACCCAGTTTGGAAAGGAGAGGCCTGAGCATGCTGGTAGCAGTGGTTTCCCAGTTCTTGGAAGGCTGGTGGCTGTTTCCTGGGGAACTTCGGAGCTCGGTTCACACATGGTAGTGGACAAGGAGAAAAGCTAAAAAGCATCATTCTTCTTTCCACTCAGTCTATCTAAGCCTCACCCAGATTGAGACCAGTGAGCGACCCTGAGAATATCAAAGTGAGGACCACCTCGTGGCTAGGCACAGGCGTGTGGATGGAGGTCCTGCGAACAGGGGCCCCACAGAGAACAGGTCAGAGGAACAGGGAAGAAAGAACCATCAGCTCTGTCATTGCAGGTGGATGGATCTCTTTCCAGGAGAGATCAGGTTGGAGCTAGGCTTCTGAGGAAGGGCGCGCTGGCTGGGTTGGCACGATGGGAACGCTGTTTGGACAGAGGATGTGACAGGAGCCATGACTTGAGGAATCAACCCTAGTTCAGAGACCCAGGCAACTTCAACGGTGGCTTTTGGTATTTGGGCCAGGATGTCACCGGAGACAGCTGGGGCCCATCATGCTAGCACACATAGTTTCCGTCCCTTGCCTCACTAAAACTCTGGAGTTTCCAAAGGCCATTTACTCCTCAGGGGACAGGGGTTGGGTGGGGAGGGGGCTTTTACCTCACATGGGAATCTTTGCCAATGCTTGAGACCTGGGTGGGAGGCTGGTGTCACAGTTTACCTTAGCATTTGAGGATGTACTGCAAGTTCTAGACCAGGGAAAGATCTGGTAAGAATGACCCAGGGAGGGTGCCTTCAGGTCGCCTGGGAGAGCATTGTGCCATCCTCATGTCTTAAAACCCGGTGTGTTCTTTGGCTTCCGAAATGACATCTTACCCAAGGAAGTGCTTGGTTTTAACCATCCTTCACAGGTCTCTAAAGGAGACTCTGTCCCCAATAGGAGCCATAGGTTGGAAGACACAGTGGCCAAGAAGTATAAAGGAGACTTTTTAAACAAGCTGATCCATTTGTGTAAAATACACAATTAGTAAGTTAATTGCATTTGCCTTTCCCAGGACACATCTTTCCTGTGAAGAATCCTGCTTCCTAGGGAAGTTTTGTTCTGAAGTCGGTGGAGATGTTTCTGACTGTACACTCTGTGCGCATGGCACAGTGAGTCTTTCATTATGGTGCAGGAACCATTGCACTTTAGAATATGGATGGGGAAACTGAGGCCAGCGGGTCTGAATCTAAATACGGAGCTTTTTACTGTTATCCAGTATCAATTGGGAAATTATTCCTAGCATTTCACCATTAATCAATCCATCAGACAAACAAACCAAGCCAGCAGTGTGTGTAAGGAAGCATCTCTGAAAGAACACAAGGATTTTTCCCCTTTTTTTTTCTCCTTGATCAGCCTTTCAGGGTGTGAACATGGTTCCCAGTGATCTTCCAACTCTGGCCACCACACTAGTTAGTACCTGGCCTGATGTAAGAGCTTTCAGGCCTTTGATTCCCCTTTGGGGAAAGATTTTCTTACTGAAAATCACTCCTCGCCCCCAACATCTTTAGCCAAGATGTTCCCATTTTCTTGGAGCCAGAATAAGCTGGCAGTGGGCAAGGTCGCCGCCGGCTGACCCAGAGTGATGCAGCAGAGCCTTCAACCCAGACTTCTCGGCCTGATTTATCACCTCCGTCCTTGGCTCTGACTTCTCGCTAAGATTTCCTTCCAAAATCTTCCCTGTGGATCCAGGATTGTCCATGTGCATTTTCGCTTCGCCACTGTTGACGGAGCCCTTTTGGGTAAATGCCCAGACGCCACCACTCCTGCCCTATCTGCTGGAGCCATCTTTAATCTGTCAAAAGTCAGGTCTTTTCACAGGCTGCCCAGTGTGGCACCTGTCCAAAGCCGCTTCCGCCTCTTCCACGATGGTCTCAGAGGCCTGGGGACTGCGCCCAGCCTCTCTGTATCCTGAACCAGGTCTCCGACTACTCTGTCTCTCTGCTCAATTGCATCAGAGATCTTTTTAGTGTGTGGGGAAAAAATTGAAATAATGTTTTCTGAAGAGAACAAGAGCAGCCATTTATTTTGGCTCTGCCATATCGATTCAAGGAACTCTCCCCCCCCACACACACCTCTTCCAGGGGTCCCTGCATTTGGCCAAGTGCTTGTGCTCAGCCATGTGCCCAACTCCTGGGCATCACATTTGCCAAAGTGGGAAAACACTCAAGCAAAACACACCTTGCCCAGAATTAGTGCAAAAGACTCCTTTTGAGGATATTTAAGAAAACTCAAGCATTTCTTTTGGTTTAATTTTTCATTTCAGCAGCCAAAAAGTATAGACTGGCTTTGAAGACATGCAAAGGACACCAGGCCTTCTGGGGTACATTGCAGCCCACCCCCCTCTTTAGATGCCTGCAGCCCTGAGTTCTGCTAGGATAGGAGCTTGTCTGTGTGCAGTCAGATCGGCCCTCTCACATACTTTGCATTTTCCTGTCACTGTAATGTCATTTTAGTTGCACTAGTACCTTGATTTTTGACCTTTGAAAAAAATGTTTTCTCTGAGTGCCTGGAGTTGAACTATTAGTCTACATGGGGGGCGGGGATTCCCTTTTATTTTCCAGCTTGCAGAGCGTCTGGGATTCTTTCAGGATCTGCTTGTATCAGCAGCTGCCCCTCAGAGCTCCTCTCTGGGCAGAGAAGGCAGGTATGTGCAGATGAAAGAATTCTCAAGGTGAGTTTAATTCCGGCAGGTGCCAGTTGACACTCCATTGTTTAAACAGAAGCACATTATTTGACCTCTTTGACCAAACTCCTAGGAGTTCAAGGACAGGGTTTCAACTATGAAGTCTTAGACTGCTTGGTTGTTTTGATTTGGTTAAAATGACTATGTGCAGATGTGTACCTATGGGTATGGTTGTCAGAATTCTCTGAAATGTTATGCAATTCTTATAGTCTGTGCTCCAAACAGGCTTAAATTCCCTGTGAAAACTCAGAAAAAAATGCTAACCATTTGGAGTGCCAGATTCTTTCTGGGCAGTGTTGAGAGGATTGGAGGCTGGAGATGTGTGTTTCCAAGCATAGGGTCCAGCAAGGTGTGGGTAGACACATCTCTAGGCACAATAGTGATATGAAAATAGGTTGCTTGCTTTTCCCTAGCACACCCTGGAAAACAGGAGCAGGCTTAGAGAAATGCACACTATAGAACTGCTCCCAGCACCGTTGGTCCTGGGTCCCAGGGCTCTGTCACTGCTATGACTTCATCCTGGAAGCGGAATGTCACCGCCACCGCCACTGCTTCAGAAAGAAGTCTTTCCTTACCTGCCTTCATAAGTCATAAACTCCCAGTTCTGAATGTGGGTGGGATATCTGCTCGCCTCAGTTTGGGTCTTATGGCCCTGCTCTGCTGCAAGGGATGCTGGGAGAAGGGATGATACCTCATTCCAGGGTTCATCTGGAGTGAGAGGGATTCCCCAGAGGAAAACCATACCCATGGGTACTCAAAGCCATCAAGTTTCTACCACATTAAAAGGTTTGGATTTGTCATCTACCCTGAATATTCCTGACCCTCCCTCTGTGCGCTTTTATGAGCTATGGAAGGTCCTATATACCTTCTCTAAGTTGGATGTTTTATTGCTGCCAGAACAAACATCAATAGGTATTTATTTGGTACTTGGTTCTATTTAAATATTGGAGCTTATCATGAGCAAAATGCTCGTTAGCAGTGTCCAATCCCAGCTTGGTATTCAGGTGAGCGAGAAGGCTGAAGGCTGAGGAGCCCTGAGATGGAGTCATGAACTATGGGGGTGACATGCATCTCAGAGCTGGTCTAGCCTAGCTCTTCACCTCCAGAGACAGTACATGTAGGACTCCATGAAATATCATGGGCAAATCCTCCCATTCCACATCCTGACCTTGCCCTAGTAGCTCAACTCATCAAACACAGAGAGAAAGAAGCACACTTAACTTCTTTCAAAACAAAAATAAAACCAGGGGCTGGGGAGAAGGCTCTGTGATCAAAGGTGCTTGCTGGCAAAACCTGCTGACTGGAGTTCAATCCTCCCCAGCATCTACTTAAAGCAAAGGAGTACATTCATCTGTGAACCCAGTGTGCCTGCCACAGTGAGGAATTGGGGGCCAGGAGAATCCGAATCATGATGGTCAGGTAAGCTAGCATTAGTTTGCATGGCAAGAGAGCCTGTCTCAAAGAACGCGCAAGAACCGACATCTCGAGCTTGTCTTCCTACCACCACATGAATGAGGCACAACACACAGGTGTCCATACATACACGTGCATGCACACACACATAAAGAAATAATTTTAGAAGTTAAATAAATGCAACTATCTTGGAGGGCAGTTTGACAATACTTATGTCTTTGACTCACTAATTCTTCTTTTTCTTCTTCAACTTTCCAAATGTTTGCTTTGTTTTGCTTTTGTTTCTTGAGAGAGGGTTTCCCTATGTCACCCAGACTGGATCAAACTCTCAATATAGTCTAGGTTGTCCTCCAAGTCACAACTGTGCCTCAACATCCCGTGATCTGGGATTACAGGCATGTGCCACTATGCCTAACTAATTCCTCTGTCAGAAATCAAGCTTGGGGAAAAATAGTCAGAGATGTAGAGAAAGTTTATGTTCCAGGATGTTCATTCATAATGGGGTAATATATACTAGAAAAATATTAGTCCTGATTTTTAAAATACACATCCATACCCACATATAGTCATATAAAATATAATAAGAAATATACCAAAATATCAACTGTGATGTTATTTTTGGGTGGGAGGATTACAGTTGATTTTTTCAATATTTTAATATATTCTTGGGATTTTCAGAACTTTCTATAACAAATATGATACTTCTTTTACAATTGAAAAAATAATGTGTGTATTACAGTCATATAGTGCTATCTTCAAAGAAACCGAAGTGAAAAAGAGTTAAACCAGTTTTTAGGAGGAAGGGCTGCTTCCAGGCTTCCCCAGGGGCCATCTGGGTAGAAGGCAAATTAAAACCTGAAAGTTTAAAGTCAATCAGTTTGTCTTAATGGGCCTTAGATGGGGAAAACTTCAGTCATTTCCCTTGCCTGGCACTCTTGTGGTCAGAGAATGAAATCCAATCATGGGGTCAGTTGGGTTTATACATTCCATGGCAAACCAATTTGGCCATTTCTCTGCATTTCCCAAAAGTTCTCTGACTTCCTAGGCAGGAATTGGGAGCACAGGGAGACCTTTATGCCGGCCGCTGCAGAGGCACATCTGGTTTAGAGCGTGTGCCAGATGGACTCCCTTTCATCTGGGGAGGGGGCAAGAGGGGACACACAAGCCTCTCTCTAGGTCCAACGAACTTCCTCAATGGCCACTCTGATTTTTGGTGAAGTGTTTCACATTAAGATTTAAGTATATCACGTTGTAGTCATAATGCTCCCTAAATTGAGGGGAATGTGCTTTCCATGAGAGGCTTTCTACCTACCTTTTAGTTTTATGACTTAGGGCCAAAGATTTTTGGACAAGCCATCGATCAATTACTGATACCTAAATATAACTACATGCATACTGAACATCTATTATGTTCCCTGCACTTGGGAACAGCAATGAAGGAGATATATGATCACTGCACTCAGAGAGTTCTTACTCTTAGGGACAGACTGCTGACTTCCTGCCAGTCTCTTGTTTGGTTCATCCCTGGCCTGTGATGGCACCAATTACTCCAGCACCTTAGACGTACTAGGTTGGAAATCAACACTGGAAAATACTCGTGTTTACAAATCCACAGATAGTGCAAGGAGAGAGATCTGGGGAGGATGACGGAGTCAATGTGGAGGCTGAGATCAATGCACGGATGCCAACACGAACAAGGTGAAGGAAATTTCAAAGAAGACACGGACAAAGCTCACGTGCCCCTGAGGCCTTGCTGGGCTTTAGTGAGTTCAAGAACTTCTCTCAGCTGTGCCTCTGCCCATCACTGTTCCTGGAGAGTTCCTCAGTCTCCATTTCTTACTGCATCTCTTGAGGAGAGAAAGTCCAATCCATCTGCCCTGTCTTTAGATCACCAAACTACCCCGACTGAGGCATACTCTTGACCCTGAAGACTAGCATAGTCCTTGACTTGCATATTACTCTGAGACGCTTTCCTACACACTCAGTCCCAGTGGGTTTTTTTTCACCCTCCATTAGAATTTGAGATGTTGGTGGCTATATTTTTTTCCAGAGGGTATACTTTTAGTTCTATAAGGAACTTTGAAATAAAATTAGTTTTTGCTAAATGCACACTTTATCAAGAAAGCAGTCCTTTCTATGAGTTTGTCTATGAGTTCTATGAGTTAGTGGCTTTCAATTTTTTAAGTAATATTTATTTATCATTTATTTACAGAGAGACAGAGTGAGTATGGGTGCCAGAGTCTTTTGCTGCTGCAAATGAATTTCAGACATATGCACCACTTTGTGCATCTGACTTTACATGGGTACTGGGGAATTGAACCCGGCCTGGCATGTTTTGAAAGCAAGCACCTTGAACCTCTGAGCCATTTTCTCAGCCCCACAACTTTCTTTCAGTGCAACACACAATGAAAATATGTTTTACATCTTGGTCCAGTTTGATAAAACACAATTCATCTTTCCCTTACCTTGATTATTCTATTCTTTCTATCCTATTAATTTCCTTAAGAAATTATGATGGCATCTCACTGAATTGTCACTGTAGTTTACGCTGTGCAGTTCAGAAAGCACTGTGCTACATAGTAACTTTTGTTTTGTTTTGAGACAAGGTTTTGTTGTGTGTCCTCAGCTGACTTTGAAACTCACTGTACAGCTCAGGCTGGGCTTGAGCTCGCTTCAGCCTCCTGCACGCTCAGTTCCAGGTCTTTGCATCACACCCATCTAGCTCTCTGGAGCATCTTGCAACCGTTTGCACAATGGATCCATCACTAAAGGGCAGTTCAGAGGCCTTTACATGTCTCTTCTCAGCCATCATCCAAAGCGCCAGTCTCACCATTTCCCTTTCATTTTAAGAAAGCCAAATTTGTTTGACCAGCGACATTTCCCTGGTCTTCCCTGGGAAGCGTCCCCATTCTGGCGGAGAGACCTGTGTTGACTGTGCTCAGCTTGTGGCTGGGACTCATGGGCAGCAGAGACGAACACTGTGGTTTGCCAAACCTTTTCATAATCACAAGCAGTGCTTTTCATTTGTTTATTTTAACCCAAGGAAGTCTGCCTATGTTTGACTTGCAATTGTCCAGAAAAGGCCTCACTGTGGGGACAGGACAGGTGGTCCTGGGTCCACACACACGCAACCCTTTGAGCAATTCAGGAGGTAGAAGTTTCAAAGCCTTCCTCCCAGCAAGAACACGTGGGAGAGGACCAGGGAATTCCCCACAGCCACTCACCAGATAGTCACCAGACAGCAAACATAATTTATACATGATCTTATTAATTCTTTTTTCTCTTTCTTTTCTTTCATGCCTTCCTTCGCGAGACAGAGTCTCACTCTGTAGCCCAGGCTTGCCTGAAACTTACTACGTAACCCAGGTTGACCCCAAACTCACAAGATCCTCCTGCCTCAGACTCCCAAGTGCTGAGGTTACAGAGAAGGCATGGTGCCCGGTTTTCATTCAATATTTTTGACCGGTTGGTGAATAATTGTTATAAGTTCATGTTAAGGATCAGGGAACTATTATTATTGCCTTTTGCAGGAACCAACAAGTGCAGACAGGTTTCATAACTTCCTGAAGCTTCCGACAGTGACATGTAGCAGAGCCAGGAAGCAACTCAATATGATTATGATTATGCATTCTCTTTTGATGCTTGACTGGAGTGGAGAAAGGAATAGACAGAGAAGTTGCTTTCGGCTACTGGGCACTAGGTATGAGGTTGTGGGAGAGAGGGTCTCTTCTCCACTCTGGGGTTGCCCGAGCAAAGACGCCAACTCTGTGTCTGGATTGATAGGTTGAGAATTGGAATTTCAGGTGTAAACCAAAGAAATAACTTGAACCTGGAGGACAACTAACATTATCATTTAGCTTTATAATAAAAATAAATACTCTTCTAAGAGCCATTTAGCCTGAACTTATCATTCCTAACAATAGCATATTAACAATAGCATATACTTGAAATTTAAGTGGTGACTATATTTTATGTGTATGTGTATTCATATGCGTGTGCATGTACACATGCACGTGTGTGGAGGCCAGAGGTCAATATCAAATGTATTTGTCAGTTGGGCATGGTGGCGCACGCCTTTAATCCCAGCACTTGGGAAGCAGAGGCAGGAGGATCACCAGGAGTTCAAGGCCACCCTGAGACTCCATAGTGAATTCCAGGTCAGCCTGGACTAGAGCGAGACCCTACATCGAAAAACCAAAAATAATAATAATAATAATAATAATAATAATAAGATGTACTTGTCAATCACTTTCCATCTTATTTTTAAATTTTCTTTTGTATAATGGGTTATACTCTTTAATCCCCTCCCCCCAGCTCCTGTTACCCTGGGGGGGCCTCCTCAATGGGGTTATGGGATTCACAGTGGGATCATGAAGGACTCAATCCATCCTCAGGATATTCTTACCCACTCTGTGGCTCTTACAATCTTTTTGCCCCCTCACCCACAGTGTTCCCTGAGCCATGGCAGGGAACCTAGAATTCATCAGTTCAGCTAGACAAGCTAGCAGCCATCGAGGCCTAGGGACTCTGCCATCTCCACCTCCCTAGAGCTGAGATTACAGGTACTTGCCACCACACCTGGCTTTTATTTGTTTATTTTGAGGCAGGGTCTCACTCTAGACCTGGCTGACTTAGAACTCACTCTGTAGCCTAGGCTGGACTTGAACTTACAATGATCCTCATAGCTTCAGGCATGAGCCACCACACTTGGCTTCTACCTGGCTTTGAATGTGGGTGTCGGGAATCTAAACTCAGGTCTTCATGTCTGGGCAGCAAGCACTTCACCCATGACCCTAGGCCCTGCATGTCCACAATGAACGCACATAACAGTATGACTTAACGCTATAATTGGTGAATGTCTACATGTAATATATGTAAACCATATCTGGTCTTTTTTTCTTAAATAACACACACACACACACACACACACACATGAAAACCACAGAAACAGTGGTATTGTTAGCTTCTACTATGAGGGGCAAGAAGATACAGAAAGGGAAAAAGCGGAGAAGGGTCTCAGTGAGGCTCAGGAAAAGGAAGTTAGCAGAGACCTTGTTCTGAGAACTTAGAATTGGTGAGTACATTCAAGGCATGGTGGCTTTCAGCCACCCAATAGACATCCTAACTAGCTTAACATCTTCTGGAAAGAACTTTTCTTTTGAAAGTTTGCTTAAAAGAGATGAAGCAAGCCAAGTGTAGTGATTCATGCTTGCTATCCCAGCACCCAGTAAGCTGAGGCTGGAGTATTACTGCAAGTTTGAGGCTAGCCTGGGCTATATAGTGAGGTCTAGTTCAGCCTGGGCAATAGTGAAAGACCCTGTTTTAAAAAGCAAAACTCAGTCATTCAATAGAAACAAAACAGGGTTGCAGTTAAGGTCAGAGACCAAGTGCACCTTCTTGGTACTTGGACTTTCTCATGTTATTTGATTATAGTTATGTTTGATAAGAAATTCACTAGACTTTCTTTTTAAAAGCTTAATAGATATTTGTCTGTCCTATGTAAATATTGGCAAAGTATCTCTCTAGGTTTTAGCTTTCCAGGACTTAAATTGCCCATGAAATAACTGTTTTGCTCTTTATATTAGCCAACAGGGAAAGCAAAGCAGATCACTTAAGGTTTTCACTTGAGGAGTGAGGGAAGTCTCCTGTTTGTGAGATATGTCTTCCAACATTAAGCATGGATAATAAAATGACAAAACAAAACAGAAAGGAAACAAGGAAGAAAACACACATACAACTTGAAAATGCTCGCATTACATAAGTAACGTCAGTTCCAACGTTGTGAGCTTACAGAATCCAGGGCTTATGGTGCCTGGAAAGTAACATAGTCTGAAAAATTCAGTGGCTCTGGAAACTTCTATTATGTTACTTCACAGAAATGCCAAGAGATTTGTGATCAAAGTAGCTGGCATCATGGCACGTGTAGATGCCACCTGGCATCACAGGTGATTTGCTAATGACTTTCAGCTGAGCTTTTGGCTTTGAAAACAGAGGTTTGACCCACTGAGAGTAAATAGATGGTCAGACTCCTGTCAAGGCTCCTTCCAGCCTCGGGCCCAGACATTCTGTCTTGGGGAATAGGCTGATGCAGTGAGTGGCTTTCATAAGACGCTACTCCAACGAGCCAATGTTAGATGTCCTCACAGATCTTAACATTAACGATTAGACTCCCTGTTTATGGACAAAACATGCTACCTGAAAGATGGGCTCTGGATTCTCCAAACAACCCAATGTTTTTTTTTAAAGATATTTATTAGCAATTTTATAAATATAAGTAGTGTATTTTGATCACATTCATTCCATTACCCTCTTTCTTGTATGAGTATGTGTGGGGGGTTATTTACTGGAGCATGTGCAACGTACCATTCATTGGCTCTACCACTGAAGCAAATAACTTCCCTACCCAGCATCCATTAACTATCAATAGTCCCTCCTGGAGGGAGGGAGCCAAGTCAGCTCCTCCCACATCCATGTAGGAATGTGTGCAGGTCTTATTCAGGTCAGTACAGCTGCTATGCATCCATGTGTGCAAAAGCCATGCCCTGTTCTGAGCACAGCATTCCCCGGGACCTGTTCTCATCCTCCAGATCTTTCATTCTTTCCACTCCTTCTTCCACAGTGTTCCCGGGGCCTTGGTGGTGGTGATACCAGTGTCCCTTTGAGGGCTGAGCACTCAACAGTCACTTATTCTCAGGCTTTGCCTTGCCAGGCTTGGTATGCATACATGGAGAAGAACAGAAAGCCGCGTTTGGGCCAATATGAAGAAATGTTATGCAGAAGTGATTCTAAGGGCCGATTCTCATTAAGCAGGATTTTCTCTCTTCCAACTGGACATGTACAGGAGCTGGGTTATTTTTTTTTAAGTATTAACTTATTTTTTTCCCCTTCAAGCTTAGCCAGAGACCTCATGGAGGTCTAAACCCAAGCCAAGCTTGGTCTGTTTTAATTCAACCACTGTTGATTTACGGCTTAGCAAAAAATGTCTGAGAACGTTTTTTTAAGCTACAAGAAAAAATCTTTTTACCCCAATTTGACTCTCACATCTCAAATACGGCTGAAAGAATATTTCTCGGACTTTCTAAAGTCAAAGCTGCTTTTGGAAAGGAAAGGATTTCCGAAAGCCTCCAATCTGAGTGAGAAATCTCATGAAGGCATATATATATAACTGACAGCAACTGCATTGGGTCCATTATGACACAGTAAATGCCTCCATTTGGTTTGCTTGAGTCAAACAGATTCTACAATAGCATCTAGCACGGAATCAGCTGAAGACTGGAGACAAAGTCCTGATGACCGAGGTGTTTTTTGAGGGCTTGTACCTGGCAGGACACTAACGTTCTCTCTTTGTTATTCCTTCCCATTTTCTCTTCTTACCATCCCCCTTTAAAAAAGCAAAATGAAATATAAAGAAAACCTCTCACTGTCCAGACCAAAAACAATCTGTGGTTGTTCCTTTTTACCTGGCCCTGGAATGTACATTGTTACACAATACACACAGGAATTGGACTCCTAAGCAATTACCAACCAAGAGGAGAAAACCAGTTCCAGGCTAACTTCTAACGGGGCTAACCCAGTTCACCAGATGAGATCCTTTCTCTACCTCATACACACAGCCTGGGCTCCGAGATTTTAACCAATCCTTAGCTGTCGGCTTGGAGTTTTTAATCTAATGTTCTTTCCTATATGAACATCATCTTACCCCAGAGATTGCAAATTCACTGAGGACCAATCATATATTTTTGTCTCATTTCTCACAATCCCTGGCCTCAAAAGAACACAGAGGAACAGAATTAAAGAATGTCTGTCTTCTTGGTGCTGAGGAAAAGAAGCCTATAGTTCTTGATAATTAAGTTACATTCCTTTTCCTTTCTTCCTATAATATTTCTGAGCAGCAGGGAAGGGCGATCTCTGCCACCACATGCTTACAAATTGCTTCTCCATCACTCACTTCTTTCATGAAAAATGGACATAGCTCTGCTCATCCAGTACTTGGACCTCCTTGGCCCAGAACTAGGACAACTGATTTCACTCCTAATGCTTTAAATTCCTTCCACCGTTTTAGTTTCTCAATGTTAAGAACAGGCTCCCACTGTCCTCTCCTGTGACAGCAATTACCTTTGGGGAGAACAAGGCCAGTTCTTTGCCACATATTAGCATCCTCGCTCCAGACTTCATCCCAGTTACACATCATATAATAGATTAATTGGGCAAGAAATAGACCTGACCATGGAAACCAACAAAATAGTAAACCAGAATCATGTTTGAGTACAAAAACAGTATGGCTTTTGTCGTATATGCTTACAGATGAATCTTGACATTTATTGAATATATATTCTGTGTAGCATATAGAAATAGTGCCTCACAATAATTCTAGGAGTGCTTACCGTTTACAGTTAGACTCCATTACTACTGAATCTGTACCAGCCACACACAGTGTGATTAGATTGGCTCTTACATAGGCTAGTACTGTTCCGTGGCATCGTATTGTACTGTGTGAAGACTTCATGTCGTCCTTATATGCATCATCTGTGTTTGTTGTATTGTCCATTAAGAAAGACAAGTTGTGGTAGCTGCATGTGGTCCACAGATCAGTCGCCAACATGCAGCCACACACCCTCAAGGTGATCAGTCAGAGACAGTCGCCCAGCTCATGCTCCTGGCAGGTATACCTCTGGAGGATGAGACCATCCTAGCACAGTGTGGGGTGGAGGCCCCGACCACTCTGGATGCTGGGTGCATGCTGGGAGGTAAAGGCTTATGCTGGAAAAATAAGAGATTAAACTCCAAAGATGGCCAAACAGGAGGAGGAAAAGGAGGAGGAGGAGGAAGAGGAGGAGGAAGGAGGAAAAGAAGAAGACAATGACAGTCCAGGCTAAGCAGCAGATGCAGTACAACCAGCTCTTTGTCAATGGGGTGCCCACCTTTGCCAAGAAGAAGGGCCCCAATGCTGACTCTTCAGCCCTGTATCATCTTGGCTTTCTCTAATAAAGTCACTTTGCCCAGGCCAAAAAAGGAAGAAAGTCCAGTTGCTTAAAGAACAAAAAGATTCATTTCTCTCTCTTGTTTTAGCTGGTGCCTATACTCCACATGGTCATTCAGGGTCCTTGACTCTGTCATATACATATAGATTCCGTCACCAGATGGGCTGGTGTTATAAGACCAGCAGTAACAGCATCTGTTACTTCCTACTTAGGAGAAAGTTTATTCACAAGGCCATATCTAACTTCAGAGGATGCTGAAAAATTCGTGTGCTAGGAAGCTCTGCACATTTATGTCCATCACAACAGTCAATAAACACATTGTAAGCAGTTAGTGAACAATGTCTTGTTCATATTTGTCCCTGTCGCAGAGCTGTACGCCTGCCACGAAATAACAACCCAGGCTCATGTGTCAGTACCCCCTCTTTCGTATTTATGGCAGACATCACTAATCAACCACGGCACTCCTTCCTGCTGAACTTGGGTATGACTCAGAATCCTTTGCAACACTGTGCCCTGGAAGCTGTGAGCAATAAATGGGAGCTGACAGAGGATCTGAATTCAATTAGCCCTTCCTGGTTGGAGGTATTCAAACATTGACTAGAGAAGAAAGATCCATAGCAGTTTTCCTTCTGCTTCCATGGAAACAGATACATTATTTTCTGTGGTGATTTAAAAATATGTCTTCACATTCTTTGACAAGCTTTCCTTTAGAAGGTGGAGTTCAATTCCCCTTTCCTTGAATATTAGCCATTAATGACTCACCTCTGACAAGTAGAATGTGGCAAATGTGACGCCGCGTGGCTTCAGAGGCCATCGTGACAAGGATAGAGCTCTCAGCTGGCTCAGTCTTGTGTTCAAGATGCTCACTCTGGGGAAGACCAGCTACCAGCCGTCAAGCAGCCCTGTCACATCCACGAGAGCAGCTGAGGCTCCTGTCAACACCAGCCAGGAGGCTGACTGAGCTACCATGGAAGTGGATCCTCCACCTCCAGGCAAGCAAGTCCTCAGATGACGCAGACCTGGGCAGCAGCACCTCACTGTGAAAGATCCCAGAACCACTCAACTGAGCTGCCCTCCAAGTTCCAATCTATAGAAACCATAGGCGGCTGAGGCATCATCATGATGGCTTGAAGCCAAGTCATGGTGGTGATTTGCTATGCACCCAATACTACAGACCGATAAATCAAACAGTCGCACGCTTGCTCAGAATAGCAGCTTGGAAGGTGTCAGGAGACCTGAGCTTGGGGAAATGGATGGAGCTTTTTATACTCATGCTTTGGCTCTAGGGCTTTTTCAGTGACAGCAGCTCCTGACCGGAACCAGACCAGGAAGGAGATTCTATTAAGAATCTCTGTTCTCTGTATTTAGTTGCAAAAAAAGCTGACTTGAGACTTAAGGAAAAATCAATAGATACGCAAGAGACAAAAACTGACACCTGTTCTGTGATTTTCTTTTTCCAACCAGCTGGTTCTCAAGAGCAGAACAGCTTAAAACTTCTTTTGACTCTAACACATCTCCCAAGCCATACTCTTAACCTAAATTCTCATCTGACTTTGTGACAGTCACCTTTAACTGCTCCCGAAAAATCTGCTCTTCCCAGGCAAAGTGCGTGCCTTCTCTCACTTTTCATGGTTCTGTTTTCCATTCTAAGGGTGAATGGGGATTAACTCACTGTCCCAGCAACTCTGCACCCTCTCTTGTGCTCTGTCTAGTACAGGGATTTTTCAACCTCGGGCTGTGTTGTGTATGAACATGTGTTCATTCGTGCTCCAAGAGAGGTGAGGGATAGAAATACCTTGGAACTGTTCTGAAGAGATGGCTTAGTGGTTAAGGCATTTGCCCACAAAGCAGAAGGACCTGAGTCTGATTCCCCAGTAACCATGTAAAGCCAGATGCACACGGTGGCACATGTGTTTCTAATTGTTTTGCAATAGATGGAGGACCTAATGCCAACTGTCTCTCTCTCTGTGTCTGCTTCTTTCTTTCTCTAAAATTAAAAAATATTTTAAAAAAGAAATACATTAGAAATTTTTTTAAACACAGATAATTTGCTTTTAAGTGTCAAGGACATCTTAATAAATTAAAGAGCAGGAATGAACCAGCTTTATCAGAGGCTGGAAACCTTCAGAGACTACACCCCCCTGGATCTTGTGTCCACTTCTCCCTGGACTTCTGTCTCATTCTCAGTGCCTGTCAAATTTCTTTGATAGTTGGTCTATGTGACAGATGCAAAGAATTACCTAGAGCATCAAATGTACTTGTTACAATTCAGACCACATGACACTCTAACTTCTGCATCTTGACCAAGTTGCTTAAAGTCCTGGAGCTTCCATTCCCTCACCTTGAAGAAGAAAGTAAGGATGTATTCAGAACAGATCAATTTCTACCTATGTACTTAGAATATATTTTCTACATAGAGAGCCCACTATCGGGTTTAGGTACTATAAATGATGGCCAATGAGTTCCTATAATGTCAGACAGTGACTAAGTCCTCAACCTTTATAACTGAGAGCCAATAAATAATATTTAAAAGTGAGGAAAACAAGAAAGAGTATTATGAGAAAGTTTTTTTTTTTTTTTTTTTTTTGGTTTTTCGAGGTAGGTCTCACTCTAGCCCAGGCTGACCTGGAATTCACTATGTAGTCTCAGGGTGGCCTTGAACTCTGGTGATCCTCCTACCTCTGCCTCCCAAGTGCTGGGATTAAAGACGTGCGCCATCACACCTGGCGAGAAAATAATTTTTAAGATGAATCAAAATATAAAAAATAATTGAAAAGAGTAGTTATCTCTGGGAGCAAGAATTAGAAAAAAAGAGATAGGGATTTCTTTCTTAGAAACCCTGTAGTACTATTTGATGTTTTGTTTTTCCTCTTTCTTCTCCCCTCCCTTTCTCTCTCTCTCTCTCAAATTAATAAAAAAAATTTTAAGCCAACTATGGATGTCTCTTGGGAGGGGAAGTTAGGGTCTCAGATAAGATCTAGCCTTGATTTGAGCTATCATCTGTGTTTCTCAAACTTACTGTAAAATAAGTACTTTCATTAGACATTTTAAATGTTCTTTATTTTTATTTTTTGAGACAAGGTCTCATGTAGCCCAGGCTGGCCTCAAACTCACAATATAAACAGGAATAACTTTGACCTTTTGCCAAGTGCTAGACCATTTAAGGCAAAGAGACAGATGACAGAAAGGACACCTTCTGAGAAGGAAAAACTTCTAGTTTGGCCCTAGCTGTGCTACTAATTCATGATGATCTTGAGCAAACTGCCATCTCCCTGGGTCCTGCTGATCCAGCTCTAAAAGCAAGATTGAACAAAGCTCTAAATAACAATTCTAAGAGCTACCGTTTACCTGGGCCTCGCTGTGTTACTGACTCTGTAATGGGTACATCAGAGGTTCTGGAAGCTTAGCGTGTGAGAGTCATCTAGACAAGCCTTCAGATCACAAATGATGTTTATAATTCAGTGTGAGTCTTAATCCATTTTCTGTTGTTATAACCGAACATCTGAAACTGAATAATTCATAAGAAAAGTTTGTTAGCTTATTTTTCTGGAGGCTGAATGCACCTGCTGAGGGCGTCATGCTATACCATAGCATGGTGAAAACGTGGTAGGAAGAAGCGTGTGTACGGAGCAAAGGTGAACCGCAAGGAGTGGACTTGTGTCCACTTCTTCCTGTGACAATAAGCAATCATTTCTGTGAGAATTAGCTCAGTCCGGCAATGAAGGACCCAATTAATTCTTAAAGGCACCCACCTCTGAATATGCCACAAAGCAATCAGTTGTCACCTATGGACAGATGTGGCTTATGATAGATCACTTGCCCAGAAAATGCCTTGGGTTTGATCTCAGCACCATAAAGAAAGAAGGGAAGAGAGAAAGAGCGGGGGAGAGAGAGAGAAGGGGGAAATAAGAGGGGAGAAGGCAGAGAAGGGAGGGAGGGAGAGAGGGAGAGAGAAAAAGTTCAACACGAGTGTAGTGGTTTGATTGAGGTGTCCCCCATAAACTATGTGTCCTGAATGCTAGGTTCCCAGCTGGTGGCAATTTGGGAATTGTAGCCTGCTGGAGGCGGTGTGTCATGGAGGGTGGGCTTATGGGTGTTCTAGCCAGCTTTCCCTCGCCAGTGTTTGGCACACTCTCCTGCTGCTATTGTCCACCTGATGTTGGCCAGGAGGTAATGCCCACCCTCCGCTCATGCCATATTTTCCGCAGCCATCACAGAGCTCCCCCTCATGCCCGTAAGCCACAATAAACCCTTTCCTCCATAAGCTGCTTTTGGTCAGGAACTTTCTGCCAGCAACGAGAAGATGACTGCAACAGTGAGTTTCAGGGCTGGAGAGATGGGTCAGTGGTTAAGGCACTTACCTCCAGTGCCTAAGGCCCCTGGTTCAATTCCCCAGGACCCACATAAGCCAGATCCACAAGGTGGTGGTCCTGGTGTGTTCTCTCTCTCTCTCTCTCTCTCTCTCTCTCTCTCTCTCTCTCTCTCTCTCTCTCTCTCTTTCTCTCTCTCCTTGAAAATGAATAAATAAAATATTTTTTAAAAAAAACAGTGAGTTTGAGTTTCAGAGGATGCATTCCAGCCTAGCATTGTGTCTAGGTGAGACCTGATACTGTGCTGTACTGGCCCCTTGGGTGATGGTGCTGCTGGTGCGGGGCTCATACTCTGAGGACCACTGCCTTCTGCTTTCTCATTTAGGGCATAAAAGCCCCCTGAGATATTACATTTCCAATTGATTAGGTGTGAGCTCAGAGAGATCTCACAGACAGAGTCAGAGCTACAACTTGAATCTCAGTGTTTGAACTAAAGTCCTTACAATGACCGTGCAGCTTTCCTCTGAGGTTTCTTTCCAGCTCTCACATTTGATGCTTCTAACTTATAAACAATAAAATCCATCCCTCCGAGATCAAATCAAAAACTATCCAGAATGGCTGGAGAGATGGCTCAGCGGGTAAGGCACTTGCCTCCAGTGCCTAAGGCCCCTGGTTCAATTCCCCAGGACCCACATAAGCCAGATCCACAAGGTGGTGGCCCTGGTGCTCTGTCTCTATCTCTGTCTCTGTCTCTCTCTCTCTCTGCTTGAAAATGAATAAATAAAAAATATTTTTAAAAAACTATCCAGAAAACTCCATGTGCAGTTTCTGCCTGTGGTGGGTAAGTCAGGGACAGGTGTAGCAGGCAGGGGTGACAGCAAGCTTTGGACCTAACTCCTAAATGCAGCCGATTCCTTTGCAGGAGGCCACAGGGATTGCACACGTATTAATCACCCCTTCTCCCATCATTACCACTGACTTGAACTTTTCTTTCCCTTCTCCTATAGTTTGTTGGGCGTTTTCTGGGTCTATTAAGCCACAGTCATTTGGGTGGCACAGAAAAAAAAAGTGAAAATGAGCTTTCTTCAATGTTGACTTTTCTTTCAAATTCATGATGATGTGGTGTCCCCAGGAATGGCTATTTTCCTCTTTCTCCCTCGTGTGAATTCTCAAGTAAGTAGCAAAGGACTTCACATGCACACCGATCGCCGTGGACAGCTGCCAGGAGAGAAGTGAAAATAAACCGATGACAGGAAGTGTTGCAGTTCACGGAAAGGGCAGCGAGAATAGAGGGAGTGAGCCCAGGACACCTCTGGGTCCACATGCTGAAAGACTTACAGGCTGCGCAGCCACAAATCTAGGAATTCATTAAGTAAGGGGAATGCTCCCCGAAGCACTGCTCTCTTCTCCTAACATCCTTTGTCTCTTAATTTCCATCTCCGGGTTCATTCCTATGTCAAGCAGGCCTGGCTGAGTCTCTCTAAATAAGCCCTTCATTCCCGCAGCAAAGGATGCCCGGGCTCTAAGTGATTTAACAGCCTGAGCTCGAGGATCACAAGATGGATATATGATCGGTGAGAACGAGAAAAGAGCATCAAAAACATCGTGAAGGACGGTGGAAACGCCAGTGAATCATATGGAACTCTGCCCAGTGAAGGGATTATGAGGCTGGACGGAAGATTTCAAGGATAAAGACTATATTGAAAATTAGTCATAAGATAAAATAAGATGTCGGAGGCAAGGTCAAGCCATATCACTCATCTCGATAAATGTAAATGGTCTCAATTTACATGTATTACTAAAAAAAAGTCACCAAAAAAAAAAAAAAAAAAAAAAAGATTCCCAGATTGGCTAAGAGTAAAATCCAAACTCTGCTCCACCCAAGAGACTTCTCTAAAAGGAGAGATCCTGAAAGGTTAAAAATAAAGAACAAAGATCTGTAGGCAAATGCAAATGAAAGTTGAAAAGCAGAGTTGCAATCTTGGTATTTTTTAAGGAGACTTTCAAACCTGAAAGGCAACAATTCACAATGCAAGTGGATCTTTCCATTCTTAGTATATCCACCCATGCATGCAACAGCTGGAGAGAGAGGCTGGAGAAACAGAAACACACTAGTAATAGATGGCTTTAACCCTTGCATCTCCACCAAGGCAGGTGCAGTAAAGGGACAGGGGATCCAGAGTCATATCCAACAATTAGCTCTCCCAGGTGATTCGAACTCTGGACCCTGATGGCTGCATCTAGGGCCACACAGATACCCTCAATCAATCCCAAAGAATACAGGAACCCTCTCAGATCACAACACTTACTAACAAAATGAAAAACCAAAGTGACCATTCAGTCTGAAAAGCTTGATAGCATCAATGAGCAGCTGTGAGAGTTGGAAGTGCTTCTATAAATTGATGATCCTGTAACCATAAATAATTAAATCTATGTATTCAGCTAAACTAGTTAATAATGGGATAGTTTAGCATTAAATGTCTTTCTCAATAAATATGAAAACAAGTGAATGAAACATCCATTCAAGAACATAAGAAAAGAATGGCAAAATTAGCTGACAGACTCTAGAAGGAAGGAATTAATAAACATGAAGGTGGAAATGAATGAATTAGGAAGTAGAACCACTGGTCAAGAAAATAAACGGGAGAAAGTACAGACACCCAAAATTAGAAATACTGGTGGTTGGAGGTAAGAATGACCATCAAAGTGAGGAAATCTGAAATAAAAACACAAGAGACTGTTTTTCTCAACTCTATGCAAAATATTTGAAAATTTAGATGAAATGGATAACTTTCTAGAATAATACAACCTACCTGAAATGATTTCAGTAGAGACACAAAGTGTCAACAGACCAATTATCAGGAAGAAATTAAGAGCTTTTATACACACACACAAAAAGCACCGGATCCAAATAGTTTCATGACGAAATTCTACCAAACCTTTAAGTATTAAATAATATTAATGCTACTTTTAAGAGCAATGAAAGAAAAAAACTTGAAATAATTTGAGCATTAATTTTTTTAAAAAGGGAATTGGACTAAAATGTAAAATGTTAATATCCATGAGTTAATATTATAAAAACTCATCAGTAATATTATAAAAACAAAACAACAGGATTCAGCAGTCACCTCTGGATGATGCCAAAGATCTTTACGTTGGTTTATTTCCACTCGGCGTCATTGCAGATCAAATTGTGGACCTGCATGCCAGGCAAGTGCTCTATACTGAGCTCTACCCCAGCCAGAGAGCTTTGTTGTGAAAGTTAACCATAAAGAACCATGAGCATTCATCCTGCTTTTCCTATGTAAATTGAATTCAATGTGAAGGAAAATTTTTCTTTATAGAAAAGTCCAGCAAATAAATGAAAAGGATAAATTTAGAATATCACTTGTAACTCCCCAAGAAACCTGTGGAGCTGGGCCATGATCATCAAAGCCTCTCCCTTCTCAAAAGGAGAAATCAAGACATCACTTGTTTCCCAGTGGAAGTCCATCACACGATCTATGGCATGTTCTTGGCACACAATCAAACCCAAATTGGGCCAAGCCTGCAGAACTACTAATTTATCAGAAACACACAGTTTGACAAAACATGTTTAATAATACCTTAGGGATGTAATCAGCAAACCCCCAGTATGGAAACTCTATAGGACAAATGGTTCAAATCCTAAACAAATGCATTGTATGGGGGAAAGAAGAGATGGAGGGAGAATCAATAGATTAAAAGAAATTTAAGAAACATTAACTAATCCAACATATGGATGCAATTTGGATCCTGACTGAAACAAACTAACACATATGTGGCAATGAGGGAAATTTAGAACTGGTAATATGATATTAAACATTTATTGATTTTTAAAGGTGTAATATTGGTATTATAACTTCAAAATGCATAAATTTCAGAGGGACATACTGAAACATTTAGAAATGAAATACATGAAGTCTGGGATTTGCTCCAAAAGATTGAAGTTGGAGTAAAAGAAAAGCCAATGAGACATAAATGAAATAAGATTGTTATAAGAGAGCTAGAATGATGGGAACATCAGGATTCCCCATCCCAACTTTTTAAATTTTTTTTTCTAAGTTTGAAGTTTCCCAAAGCAAAAAGTGTTTTGGGGCTGAGAGATAGCTCAACAGATAAAGCATTTGCTGTGCAAGTGTGAGCACCTGAGTTCAGATCCCCAGCACCCATGTAAAAGCCAGATGCTATGTAATCCCACCACGCCTTCCAAGAGAAGGGCAGCAGAGACAGGAAAGTAGCCCAACAGTTTGTGGGCCAGCTAGCCTGGTGAATGAGTGGTGAAGGAGAGACCCTGGTGCAAACAGGGTGGAAGACAGGACTGACATTGGAAGTTGTTCTCTAATGTCCACATGCAAGTTGTACTCACACACATGAACATACACACACACACACATTGCATACGCACACAAGCACACAAAAATGTGTTCTGTTTTTATTTTAATTAGCACTTTAGGTGATGTCGTAGTCAGTCACATACTGCTGGGATGAGCCTCCAGACCAGGCACAGTGATGGGAGGAAGGGATTTATTGAAGTTACAGATCCAGGGGAAGTTCCATAATGGTGAAGGAGGCTGGCCCTCTTTCAAGGTCCAAACAGAGAGAAAGAGAAACCATCACCATCACCATCACCAACACCACACACACACACACACACACACACACACACACACACACACACACACACACAAAGCAGCAGCAGCAGCAGCAGCAGCAAACAGGTCCAGGGTAGGAAGAAAAATTTCCTTTCCTTATGGCTTCCTTACCCACTCTGGGGGAAGGGCTCACTCTGGAGGAGGGACCTCCTCCTTTAATTAATCCTTCCTCTAAGCAACCTCAGAGACCACCCAAGATTACTGTGGATTACTAAAAGGGCAAACTGACAGCAAAATTTATCCATCACAGGTAGCTATTACTGTTCCCTTTGTATTTTTACACTGATAGTGATTTCCTTTCTATCAGGAGAAGAGTCCATTCAGGCAAGAAATAAAACAGCACCTTGGTAATTCGCTACTTTCTCAGCAGCTCAGTGTGCAAAGCTTAGTTCGTCTCATGTTGACCGAGTGCTCAGGATATAGGAATATTCTAAGTGTCTTTGGGAATGAATTCATTTCCTCGCACATATATTCTTATTTTCTTCTTAAACATGAGGACCTGAAAGCCCAGAGAGTGTAACTGTTCTAGGATAATAGATAGAGGCAGAATTTGAACTCAGGCTATCTAGCTCCAGATCTTATCACTAAACCATGGTGTTATTTGGACTCTCAACTTCAGTCATTATTTATTGAAATGTCAGCATGCTCTCTTCCTCCTCAAATGGGAGGGGTGTGTGTGTGTGTGTGTGTGTGTGTGTGTGTGTGTGTGTGTGTGTGTTTGCATGTGTTGTGAACCTCACAGTGTGACTGAGTCTGACTATTATTCATGGCTTTGTGGTTGATCTTGGCTACCAGTCACTTTGTTCTTTGAGCTTCAATTTTATCAGACAGAAAAGGGAGTAGATTACCGGATGAAGGAGTTGGATTCTTCATGGCTGACTCTGAAAAGCTATGTGGCATTGGAGAGATTGCCTAACATCTCGGAGTTTGGTTCTTTGTCTCTTTAAAAAAAGATTACTGTTCCTACTTCATAGGTGGTTGAGTAGAAAGGTCACATATAACAAATCATCGTGCACAATAATAATGAGAAATGATGATTGTCATTGTTCCTCTAGAAGAATCTCAGAGTTTGGGGAGCTGGAAAATAGTATGCCTAGCCAGGGAGACCCTAGTGGACCTTCCAAGGGCATGATGCGTGAGTGACAATGTCACCAATTACAATAGCATAGTCATAGGGTAAAGATCGGGCAGAAGACAGTCGTGTAAGCCATTGTTCATGAGACCCTTACTGCTCTATGTAGTTTACAAATGTTCCCATATTCAGCTGAGCAAGATGGCTTTTAACAGTGTTGATCATCACTGTTCTCTCTCATACTTAACCAGAGTTTGTATTCCTTGTACAGTAGGGTCTTACTATTAACATGAAAATGCCCAAGTCACCAGTCGAATACATTTTTTGCTTGTAAGCTAATATATATTCAATATAACAAATTAAAGAGTAATTCAGAAAGTAGCAAGGAAAGACATTCACTCACAAATCTACCCAGCCTTCAGAGCCAAGCATGGTGACCATTTTCTTCTAATCTTTTTTTCTTTGAAGGTGTTTCTTATGACAGAAATCAGCAAACACTAAGCAGATTTTTAGAAATCTGGAGTCATTGAAATAAGAAAATGATAAGGACCTCAGAACAGAGTGTGACAGGTTAGAGTGCCTGGGACCTCCAAAGGTAACCAGGAGTGTCCTTGAACTTGTACTTTCAGGCAGCTTCCACTTATCTCATGTCTGACTCCCTCCCCTTGAGTGGGAGGTGTATTGAACTAGGGTTCAAACCTAATCCTGAAACTGATTGGTCAAGGATAGACCAACCAGCTGTCTCTCTGCTCACCTGGGCCAGGAATATAGTCACTGGGACAGGAAATTTGTTCTCTTCTTTTCCATATGGCTCGACAGCAGAGAGACATCCGAATCTCCAGGCCTTGGCTAAGGCCCCCTCACCACAGCCTTTCCCACATGAACCATTTTTCCTGTGATCCTCGCTTCCCTTTGCTGGGCTGGGCAGCACAGATTTTATAGATATGTGACTAAAACCTCCCCCACATGCTCTCTCCTCACTAGTGGCTAAAGATCTGTGTAACCCTCATTTCTTTTTAAATAAAATCTCCCACTATACTTTATTCTCTGGTCTGTGGTCTATAATTTTAATTCTTTAATTTTATAAAACAAGAATCTGGGTACACTGGGTGCATTGGAATTAGCTGGGAACCCCAACTTTCTGGGAACCCCAGCTCTCCCTTTACAAGAGTCTGTGTGTACTGAGGTTGGTTTAGTTCAGTGGATCTTAACTTTGATTCTGCCTCCAGGGGACATTTGGCAATGGGTGTCTGGAGGCATTTTGGGTGGCTATAACTTTGGGGAAGAAGGTTGCTGCTGGAATTTAGTGTAGAGAGGCCAGAAACACTGCTGGACATCTTGCCATGTGGCACCCATAGCAAAGAATTTTCTGGGCTCTGTTGCACAATGGGTAGCATAATGGACTTCTGGTGACAAAGAATAATTTTCTGGGGCTGCAGAGATGACTCAGTGGCTAAAGCTTGCTTGGGTTCAATTCCCCAGTATTCACTTATATAAAGCTATAGGCCCAAAGCAGCACATGTATCTGGAGTTTGTTTGCAGTGGCAGGAGGCCCTGGTGTTCCCATTCTCTCTCTCTCTCTCTCTCTCTCTCTCTCTCTCTCTCTCTCTCTCTCTCTCTCTCTCTCTCTTTGCCTTTCAAATAACTAAATATAAGTGTTCAAAATAAATAAATAAATAATAATTTTCTGACTGACATATCGATAGGAAACCAGGTCTATTTGATACTAATGATACAAAATGATACAAATATAATTATTTTATCAGTTTTGGATACAGTCATCTGTAGCCTGCTCATCTCTATGGCAACAAACCTAAATGCAGAGAAGGCACAACCTGACTAGGTGGTGAGGTAAAGTCTGTAGCTTTGGCCACTTCTCTGAGGAAGCCTGGATCCCACATCCTGCCTCTAGGGAGGTCTTGGGCATGGGGTGTCAGGGGTGCCCTTCTAACCTGGTAGTACTGCTGCTATGTCAAGAGTTGGGGATAAGCCCAGAGGTCTGGGGGAAAGCCAGCCATGCCACTCCCACGGGCCGTGAGAGTCGGAGGTGAGACAATGGAAATCAAGAACAGGACATAAACACACAAGTTCATTCACACAGTCAACGGCATTGTGAGAACCGATTGGAACCCAACAATGAGGGCGCCTGGCACTGGAGCTGCTCAGAGGCTCAGCTCCCACCATCTCTCATCCCCAGGGAGTTGGGTCAAGAATCCATTGCTGTGAGGCTGGAATAGAGCAAAACACAGAGTGTTCGCCCCTGTGTATTCATTTGCAGGGCTTGTAGTGGCTTACTCAGCAGCCATCTCTTCTCCCATACTGGAGGCTGGACATCTGAGAGGGAGGTCTCCGGGGCCGTGATGCCTCTGAAAGCAGTCCAAGCCTCACTCCTGGCTTCTGGTAGTTCCTTGGCTTGTGGCAGCGTTTCTCCAGTCTTCACACGGTGTTCTCCCTGTGTGCATGTCTGTCTCCAAATTTCCCCTTTTTATAAGGACACCAGTCATGCTGGATTAGGGGCCCTCCCTTTTCCAGTATGACCTCATCTTTACTTAATTACTTACATCTGCAACAACTCTCTTGTCAAATAAGGTCATAATCTGAGGTACTGGGCTTCAACATATAAAATTTGAGGGGACATAATTTCTCGGGGTTTGAATGTAAAATGCCCCCCATAAACTCGTGCATTTGAGCACTTTGTTCCCAGCTAGTGGCATTGCTTATATAGGGAAGGTTGTGGGACCTTAGGAGGTGGTACATTGCTAAAGGAAGGAGGTCACTAGAGGTGGACTTTGAGGTGTTACAGCCCAGCACCATGTCCTATGAGTTCTTTTCTTTCTGTGCTGCACTGTGACCATTCTGCTTCCACTCTGTCCTTCCATACCTTCCTCACCATGGTGTACTCTCTCCTTTGCAACTGAAGGCTAAAACAAACTCTTTCCTTCCTTAAGTTGCTTCTGGTGAGGTATGTTCACAGCAATGGGAAAGTAAGTGATGGACAACTCAATCCATACAGACCCTGTGTTTGCAAAGGGGTTTCAGTATTCAAGCCAAGAAGGATGATTCAATTCATACCTGCCGTAGTCAGATACACGCTGCTGGGATGAATCTTCAAACCAGGCACAGTTTGGGGGAGGAAAGTATTTATTAAAAGTACAGATTGAGGGGAAGTTCCGTAACAGCAAAAGAGGCTAGCCCTCTTTCACAGGTCCAAACAGAGAGAGAAACCCATCACCTGCACCACACACACAGAACAGCAAACAGGCAGGAGGGGCCAAGGAGAGAATTTATTCCCTTTTATGTAGCCTTAGGGTGGGGTCTTACAACCCTTTTCCAGACTTAATGGCTTCCTGAGTCTCTGGAATTTCCTTCCTACATGGTCCACACAGGAAGGATGTTTACTTCCAGCTTCTTTAAGCTTCTTTACATCCTGCCCCCTACTGAGAGGCTGCCTTCCTATAAATATCCTAAGAGACCCACCCAAGATAATTAAAAGATCAAGTTGACAACAAAACCTAACCATCAAAATGCCCACTGTTCATGGGTGCTCATGAACGACAGAGCCATTCCTGTGCAGGTGTCTGGCTTGTGGAGGGTGTCCCACCCTTTTCTGTACCTGGAGAAGGTAAGGAGGATGGAACTTAGACTGACCAAGGGGAACTTAGATGAAAGGACTCATGTGCAAAGATTATCTATGGTGCATAGGGGACTTGCCTACTGCTAAGAATCCACATGATGTAAACCAAAACATTGAGAAGAACAATAGGAAGAAGGGAGATTGGGGAAGGGTGTAAGGAAGAGGTTGAACAATAAATACACTTGTTGGGCAAGGGGAATGCTTAGAAAGTCTGCTGGCCTGGGCTTGATTCTTTAGTACCTATGTAAAGCCAGATACACAAAATGGCACATGCATTTGGAGCTTGTTTGCAATAGCAAAAAGGCCCTGGTATGCTCATTCTCTCCTTCTCTCTCCTTCTCTCTCTTTCTCCCTCTCTATCCATATTTAAATATTTTAAGTACAGTTGTCACACTTTCCAATGAATGTTTTTATAGACCAGGAAAGCACTTTTGCACATATTTAAATAAATTTGTGTTTCCAAAGTGGGTTCTGTGCAATAGCAGTTCTCAGGGATCATAAACAGGTATTATAGGAAGAAGAAGTCCCATAGCAAAATAAGCTTGGAAGCAATGGTTAAGCTTGATTTTATTTTCAAGAGCAGGATGTTGAAATGTTTAATATACTAAGATGGACAATATATCTTTAGGAAGACCAAGAGTGATCAGAATTGACGTACTTGGCTGCATCACGAGAGCTTTTTGCTCAGGAGCATCTCACAGGATACATTTGAGTCTCCCTTTTGCATCTTTTTTTTGAGACAGGATCCCACTATATATATATATATATTATAATATATATTTTATTTATTTATAATATATTTAATAAATAAATATAATATATTTATTTATAATATATAATATATATTTTTTTTATTTATTCATTTTCAAGCAGAGAGAGAAAGAGAGAGCACCATGGCCACCACCTTGTGGGGCTGGCTTATTTGGGTACTGGGGAATTGAACCCGGCCTTAGGCACTGGAGATAAGTGCCTTAACCACTGAGCAATCTCTCCAGCCCTTTCACTATATATTTTAAGTTGGCCTCAGTCTTGTTATATAGTCCAGGCTGGCCTTGAACTCATGGTCCATTTGCTTCAGCCTTGTGAGTGCTAAGATTGCAAGCCTGGACCACCATGCCTGATAGTGTAAGATTTCTTAATTTTTTTTTTACCATTTATTGGGAATGACTAATAAAAATCCTCAACGTTGATAACACCACCAATAGGAAAACCATTCTACATAATGCTACAGGCCTGTCATCTTTGGAGACATACATTCTCCCAAGTCCAGTCTTCCCTACAAAGGGTTGTATAAGTTACTCTCTCACTGCTGAGACAGAACAGTTTGTGGAAGGAAAGGTTTTGTTGTTGCGTTGTTTTGGCTTACAGTTTCAAGGGGAAATTTCATCATGCTGGGGAAAGAATGACAGGAGCAGACATCACATTTTCACATCATCAGTGAGGAGGTAGAGAGAACAAACGCCAAACAGGGATGAACTATTAAAACTCAAGGCCTAGCCCCCGTGTCACACTTCCTCCAGCAAGGCTCCATGGCTTTCCCAAACAACACACATTAAGCATTCAAACACATAAGGCCATGGGGGACATTTTACACTCAAACAACCACAAGGTGTCTGTGAGCCATC